>JAWLRI010000061.1:418799-432512 GCA_034781795.1 Crypturellus tataupa | reverse complement strand
GCTGCCCTCGCCCCGCGCGCAGCGGGCCGCTCTGCTGCACCCCCTGCAGGGGCTGTCTCGGCCGGGGGGCGGCGGAGGCCGCCGCCGCCGCTCGCCGTGAGGGAGGCCGAGGAGCCACGGAGGGAGGACATGTCGCTACATGTAGCGCTCTTCCCCCCCAACGCCGTCCCTGAGCTCTGACGGGCTCGGCTGTGGAGGGGGGTAGCGGAAGGGGCGAGGGCAGTAGAAGTGAGGAGGTAGCGGCCAGGGCATCGTCCTTGTGCGATCCGGCTCCTCAGGTCTCAGCTCTGGGCCTGTACCTATGCTCTGCTGTTCTTATTTATTATTTTTTCTGTGCTATCCCTTCCCAGCGCTGTGTTCCCATCTTGGGAAAGTCTCTGCAAATGCTTTGCTACCTAAGGAATAGCAGAAGTCTCGCTTAGGGCTGCTAGCAGACCAGCTGGGGACTATGCAGACTTGATTGTTGGCAAAAGATTCCCTTTTTACTTAAGCATAATCCAACAAATGGCTTTGTGGACAGCACGAGAAAGCAGAATAGCCTGTCTGGGCATATGTATTATCCAGACTTAACACTCTCCAAGAAAGGAGCAAATGCGTTAGCACTGCAGCCAGTCAGTCACAGCACCCTCGCAACACACCAAGCACTCACCAGAGGAAACTTGCTGCTGTCAGAGTAATGGTTGTGGTTTTTACTAAGTTCCTGATAACTCCTGGGCCAGAAGTGGCAGTGCTAGTAATGGAAACTGAAAGGAAATCTGTTAGCAGAAACAGAAATGAAATTCTCATTGCTGCATATTTCACTGTTGATGTTCTGTTTATATAGAAAAAAATGTGAAGAGTTTCTTCCCGCTATGCATGTTGGACAAAAAAATCTACTTGTTATAAATGAAGTGGATTTTTAAATCCATGAGTTTAATGAATTTAAAACCATTGGTTTTAAAATTCATCAGTAAATTGAGGAATTTTGTTTTTAGCTTGTGGAATTTGGCTTACCTTTCAGTGCAGCTCTCCTGTTTTCTTTTTAGTGTTTATGGTTTGCATCCTTCTTCCATACTTAGAAGTATCCAGGCATCTATGCGAGGTTTTGACTGGGATAATGTATGGACTGGAGGTAACGTTTTTGAAAGTTACGGGAATAACTGTGTCACTGTTAATTTTTTTTCCCTTTCCCCCCAGAGCCTGTGTTACTCCCTGAGGAGTACAAGTGTGTTAATAGGTGCAGATGAGCATAGTTTTGCTGCTTGTAGCTGTTCTAAAGTCATTAGTAATTGGAATGATAGGATTCAAGACCTTAAACTAATATTGGATAGATCTGAGGTCTGGTTATTGTAGTGGGAAAATGAGAAAACTAAACTGTACCCCAGAAAAGTTTTCTTCTTTCCTATTGGCTTTATAGAAGTGTAGACAACAGTGACTCGGTGTGTAGGTGAAAGCATGTGCTTCCTGTCAATTCTCAGTTTTAAAACTGAGGCAGCTATTCTAGTAGGTTTAAATAATAAAAGTAAACTGCCAAGACCTTTCAGTGTGTAATGGAACTCTCATTAAACCAGGCTGTCCTGGAAGATATGTATGTGCTTCCATTTTAGCTAAAGTAGATGTGCCCTGAGGCTCTGCAATGTACAGGTTTCCATGGAGGTCTATGACTGATTTCCCTATTTTTTTAAGCATAGAGAAAAATATGGGAGAAGATGATGCTAGAAGGATACCATCTGCTCTTAATTCCTGCCTCAATAGCACTGGCCAATTGCCTCATCCTCCTTCATTTCCAAGGTGCCTTCTAAAATGTCTCTGTCTTCTGTGCTGCAATGCCCAGGAAGCAACTAAAAAATCAAGGCTGCTAGCTGGAGAATATTTTGACTTATTTGTTCTGGAGTGTGGTATTCTGCTTTTTGGAAACCAAGGCTGAGGAAAAAAGTTGAGAGGACTGTCAATCTTGGTTAATCAGCTAGATGGGATAAACTAACTCTTTAAGGGAGTAAACAAACCTGCTTTGCTGAAACTTTTTCCCCTCATTACATTTTTTTAACTGGTTTTTGACAAGTTGGGAGATATATGCAGATAGTCAAATGCTTTCAGAATTTTCATTGTTTCATTAAGTTGAAATCTTGTGGGGCTGTTGTGATTTTTTTTTTTTCTTGCTACAGTCATTGGTTGCCTTTTCCATGAATGTGTGCAGTCACTTTCTGAACTTGCATACCATGGAACACAGCATACTATGTAAAAGTATTCCATAGTTTAGCCATTTATTATGAAGATGTTTCCTTTCATTTGTTTTGAACTCATTATTTATAACTTTTGTTAGATGACCCTTTCTTAGTTTGGAAGAATATGTAATCAGTTGTTCTCTGTTCAACTGTCTGTTCAATTCTCTGCTTACAAAGGCAAGCACAGGATTCTGCACCTGGGGAGGAATAACCCAGGCACCGGGACAGACTAGTGGTTGACCTGCTGGAAAGCAGCTCTGCAGAGTGAGATTTTGGGAGTCCTGGTTGACAACAAGTTACCCATGAGTCAGCAATGTGCCCTCGTGGCCAAGCAGGTCAATAGGATCCTGGCCTGCATCAGGAGAAGCGTTGCCAGCAGGTCGAGGGAGGGATCCTGTGCCTCTCCTCAGCTCTGGTGAGGCCGCACGTGGAGTATTGCGCTCTCCAGTACAAGAGGGACGGGGAAGGTAGGTCCAGCGTAGAGAAACAAAGATGATTAAGAGACTGGAGCATCTATCATCTGAGGAAAGACTAAGCGAGCTGAGCCTGTTTAGCCTGGAGAAGAGAAGGTTGAGAGGGAATCTTAGCATGTACAAATACCTGAGAGGAGAATGTAAAGAGGATGGGGCCAAGCTCTTCTCAGTGATGGCCAGTGACAGGACAAGGGCTAATGGGTATAAATTAAAACACGGGAACTTCCATCTCCATATAAGGAAGTGCTTTATTGTGAGGGTGACAGAGCCCTGGAACAGGCTGCCCAGAGAAGCTGTGGAATCTCCTTCTCTGGAGATCTTCAAAACCCACCTGGATGCCACCCTGGGCCATACGCTGTAGGTGTCCCTACTAGTGCACGAGGGTTGGACTGGATGATCTCTAGAGGTCCCTTCCAAACCTCAGCCATTCTGTGATTCTGTAACTCTGCCATGATTTTTTTTTAACCTTCTGTTACATCCTTTTTTCAGTTTTCTTTCTTCCATCCTGAAGAATCTTATCTCTGGTAGCCATTACTTGTGTGAAAGCCATTCAGCTTATATCTTTTCCTTTTTTTTTTTTTTTTTTCTTGGCAGCTTTCTCTTGTACCTTTCATAATTTCATTGTGTCCTTGTGCAATGTTGAGGAAAAATGTACTGTGGACTTGCACAGTGCCATAATGATGTTACTTGTTTCAGATTCTAATTTATTTTCTAGTAACTCCTACCATCCCATCTGATTTGTTTACATCTGGTGAGTATGTAGTAGATGTTTTTGTCAAACTATTGGGTGTAATCCCAATATCTTATTCCTGAGTGGTATGTAATTTGTACCCTGTTGTATTTATGCCTGAGTTTGCTTATATACCCATCATTGTGAATTTAGCACCTCTTTTTGATATGACAAGACCTATAATTCTTAACCTGATGATAGGTTTATTAACATTCGAGAAAGAGTTATCTTTGAAAATGTTTAGCTAACTTTACAGTTAATATTTTTTAAACCAGATAAATAGGAAATGAGAAATTTTTTCTTTAAGAGAAAAAAATATACCTGTATGTTGCAGGAAATGTTTCAAAGAGCATCAGAAGATTTCTTTCCAAAGATGGAAAGTGCAGTTGAAGAGATGGATACCTCAGACACCCAGTGGGGCTGGTTTTATTTGGCTGAGTGTGGTAAATGGCATATGTTTCAGGTAACTATATATAAAGTTATTTTAGTTGTGGTGATTGCTGCATGTCAAACTACTATTGAATTTGCTTAAATATGCTTTTGATTTGTTTTAAAGACCGATTCAAACAATCATTGCTCAGTTAGCAGTGAAGATATTGAGAGGAGCTTCAGAACAAACCCACAAGGATCTGTTTCTTTTACTACTGCAAAATTTAACTACACACTAGACTTTTCAGGTATGTCTCTTGTTATAAAATAAATTATTGGAAAGTGTTGATGCACTGGGTTATTTGTTCATTCAGTAAGCTATTTTACTTGTGTCTGGTGTAAAAGCTCATGATTGGATGGATTCATAATTGGAAGGTATTTGTGAGATTTTGGAGGCAGATGAATTGTTAATTTGAGCTTTAACATAAAAACTTGTAGGCTTGAAAAAATATTCAAGGTCTCTGTAAGAAATACTGATGCAGTGGAATCTTTCTGCAAAATGCTACTATTAAAGCAATTTTGTAATTCAGCAGGTGCTTTAAGCTAATTCTGTTATTGAAACAAAAAGAGATACCCCAAAGGCTTTTCTGGTAAAGTGTAAAGAGCTCACTCATGCGATACTTGTAGATTACAGACTGTTTTTGGATTCTAATGACATTTATCATCTAACATTATTTTTTACAGAAATCTCTTCTGGGTCAAATGAAATAACAATATTTCAAATAGAGAGGGAAGTGATTAGAACAGTAATATACGGGCAGTAAGGTACTGTAAAACAATAGGAAAAGTTTGGTGTGTTTGCTTTGTTGAAATGTCTACTAAAAGACCTTTGTTTTACACCTGTCATAAAAACAAAGCAAATACAAATGCTAAACAACAACTCAAATCTCATAGGTCATGACTTCTTGCATTAAAAATAGTAGATATGTATGTATAATTGATGCAATATTGTATTTTGCCATATTAGTTGTATTATAGTCAGTTGAAATTTTGCCGTTGGTGATGGGGATGAATGTTTCACCAATAGTATAATAATAATCAATTTGTTCTATATAGTATTTGCATATTTTACCAACTGTTAGAAACAATGATGATACTGAGACCAGTATTTCAAAATGCTTATCCAACGTACTGATTTGTTTATTGATGAAGCAGCAATTCTTGTCAGGCAACTTGTGAAGTAGCAATCCTATGAAGAAAAATGATTTATATGTTTCATATACTGTAGATGAATTCCAGACACTTTCATTCTAATTCTTGTTTTATGCTCAGCGATGAAGCAAACCAATCTAACTACCCTTAAGCAACGTCCAATAAAGCGAGCTCCCTTTTCTATCAATGCTTTCAGGTAAGGTAATAAAATGAATGATTTCAATTATCCTTATTTGAATTTTTATTCTTAACTGTTCCATGTAAGATGAAACAAAAGTATGTTTTATATATATATATATATTTTTTTTTACATCAAATAATTGAATATTTTGAATCAGGAGAGCAAGTCAAGTGGGGAAGAAAAGGGGAAAAAAGTCACAGAGGGGTGGGAAAAAGCTCTTTTTTTTCCTTTTTTTTTTGACTTTTGTTTTAGAGAAAGTAAGGAGAGTAGGAGAGAAATTACTTGTAAAGCTTACTGAACACTTGCATCCAGCTTGCAAGGTCCTTAAGTTATTCCTGCCTCTAGTGTTTGGTGTCCATTGCTATAAATCCCTATTGAATCAGAATTACTGTGGAGAAGCAACAGCAAAGAATAGAGTTTTGTTCAATTTTAATAATAATCTTGCAAATAATTTAGAACTAATTTTGTAACAGCCAAAAGGTTGTCATATTTTTACCTATAGTCTAATTGTTTTAGATTATAGTTTCTTGTCTTGATCAATCATTAGATATAGAGGTGTACTGGTAGAATTGAATGCTGAAACAATGAATTGATGTTTGCATTTGTAGTACTAAAGATAGCATTGTGTGGATTGTGAGATTTTCTCAAATATTTTTTTCTGAATTGTTGTCTGGTTTTAACTTTGGAGCAAAATTTGGCATTTATAATGAATATTGTAGCAATCTTTACACTAATGTTCTGAAAACCTTTGGTTTCTGAAGTGTCAACTGTAACTTTTTCAAGGGTGGTTGCTGAAGAAGACATATAATATTGTTGAAATTGAGTTTTGTTATTTGATTTATTGAAGTATTTCGTTTGGTACAGTTTCCACTGCTTACATATGATGACATTGTTCTTCAGTTTCAAGAGATTGATTTAGTCTCTTTTTTTTACCACTTAAACACTACTATGCATGCACATTTATGTGTATGTTTAAAGTACACATTTTTGAGTATAAAAACAAATATAACCATAATTTTTAAGTATGTGCTTAAAATGAAGGCTTACTTTAGGCCAGCTGTAATTGCTGTTACTTTGGAAAGTTCAAGCTGTATTTACACTCCAGTGTTTCTAAATCAGTGTTGTCTCTCAACTGCCGTTTCGGATTTACCTGATTTACCTTTCTATTTTTTATTGGATAGGTAGTGTAATAAAACTGTTTGTTCCCATTGTTTGTTTGCAATAAACAAAGCTGAATTTGAATACAAAATAAGACATCTTCCTTATGTATTGTCTCTGTAAGGATTAAAACCCTATATGGCTTTGTTTAAGGTGTTTTTTTTTTTTTTTTTTTTTTTTTTTTTTTTTTTTTTTTTTTTTTTCATACCGTGTTGTACAGAACAGGCATTGCAGGGACAGGAGAAAATGCCTCATATTGTTGTGATTATTATTATATTTCTTTTATTTTTTTTTTAAGTTTCATCTGTGAAAATGAGGCTATCCCTATACCATCACACTGGGAAAATGTAAATACTGAGGAGGCGTATCAGGTAAGAGTTCATATGTCAGCTGTCCAGAGTGACATGGTAATGAAATAATACATCTCAGTGAAATTATACTAACCTTTTTCTTTTCAGCTTATTCCTTTGCAAAAGAAAACAAATGAATATAATGAAGTTTCTAGTCTCTTTGGAAAAACAATGGATAGCCACCGAATTAAAAGAATTAAGAGAATACAAAATCTAGACTTGTGGGAGTTTTTTTGCAGGTGAGATTATTTTGAAAACCAATATTATTTTAGGACTGTTAACAAATATTGAAAACATGCACCAGAAATATGTCTAATTACTTTATTTACAAAAGATTAAAATACTTGGGTTACTTTTTTAAACAGTTTTGTCTTCATTTGCTTACTTGTCATTGCTGTGTATTCAAAATTGTATTTAAAATTATAATTTAAAGTCTCTGAAGCTTCTGCATGTGCAGAACTAATACTTGCATTAATGCATTAGATGTGAATGTAGCACAGAGCAGACTGATGCGTTGCAATGTGCTGGCATTTATCATGTTCAAGTATTCTAATCCAACAAGTTGCATAAAAATCAGTATTCAGTATCAAGATAAATTGATTTGTGAAATATGCAACTGCTATTTGTAAAGGTGAATAAAATGACAGCAAAAGCTGTCATACTGGATACAGTATGTTAGTTCTAGAACTTCAGAATAGAACCAAAATGACCTTGAATATATAATGAATGGAATATATTCTGACTTTGCAGCCATTTTAGTTCTTTCAATAATTTTTTAATTAGCATGCTATGTTTGGCACTGCTATCATTCTCTTGCAGTAATGTCAACCTCCTGGAGAATTTGACAAAGTTATTTTTAACATTTTAATAAATAGTTTTATTTGAACTAAAACTTTTTATTTTTTTCATGAAAAGATTGAGAAGTCACTATTTTTTATGTACAAGCACTACACTCTCCTGAATGAGAATGAGATAGTAGACCTTTTTCGGTCGGTTGGTTATGTGTTTTTTTTTGTTTGTTTTATTTTGTTTTGTTTTCTATCCTTTTAAAAGATAGAAAGTCTTAGAGCATGAAGCTGACCAGCTAGTAAAGAATATATGAAAATACAAGAAGATTGACTTATTAGCCTGGGAATGTTGGCTGATTCTGTTTAAAAAGAAGTCTTTTTTTCAGAATGCTCCCTTTCTGAATTTCCTGTTCTCACATGTGGTCAGTGTTCAGGATGTCTGTGTGTTAGAGGCCCATGATATTTACAGTCAAGTAAAGAAGAAGAAAATAAGCTTCTTTTAATAAAACAATGTCAAGCTTGTATTAGGTAAATACTAGTTTAAAAAGAAAAAAAAGTCAACAATATTTTGGGGCTTGACAAATTTCTTAACTTTATCAACTTTATGAAACATATGGTAGGACTGTATCTAATTAGCACATAATTGCCTCATTTCTCCAAGCTTATTGTGCTGTCAGGCTATTTCTAGTTTTTCTGCTTTTCCCATATTGTGCTGGGCTTGAACTGAAAGTGCTGAAGTTTCCACTTCTTCCCAGTATCAGTCTTAAATAGTTATAGTTCATAAAAGTTCTGTCTCGTCTCCAGAAAGGAGAGCATAACATACAATTTTAAAACTGTACTGTGTTATTAAAAATAAGCTTAAATAATGAAGAAATCCGGAGGAGACTTATATCAAAAGATATGACATGGGTTTACATTGTTCTTTTGAAAACTATGAAATTCATTATATATCTATCCATATATGTTCATTATATATGTCATGAATATGCTTGAAGAGGTGAATTTCTGTTTCAGAGACTTAGTCTTCTACTAATTCTAAATCTTGTAGATATATTTACATTGAAATACAAAGTTTTATTTGTTTGGCCATATTTTAATGTCTATTGTTCTGTTGTATATCAGCTTTTAATTCAAATTAAGTTTCTGTAGAGCTCTCTTTTTTTCCCCTTTTTAATATGTAACTTTTTTGAAACTAAGAATAGCAAGCAGACTTTAAAACTAGATGATACCTCCTGCAAAAAACTCTCTCCCTCCCTGCATCAAAAAAAACAACTTCTTGCTTAGAAAAGCAACTGATCATTTGGAGATCTACCAGTTTTCCAGGTTCAACATTGGATAGAATTCATGATTTAAGAATTTTTGAGTCTACAAATTTTATGCTGTAACATTTTAAAAGTATGAAGTAAGGATAGAAATTGGTTTCACACATCATAAATATTACAGTATAGCAATGTGACTGCACCTACAAAACTGTTCTGAGTAGTTATACCTGAATAAAGGTATGTGAAGAAAAATCATTTTTGTTTATACTTTTCCTTTATGGAAATGTATTAATAAGCAAATTATGAGCAATAGCAAGTAAAAACATTGTTTTATAGGCAATCAAGAGCTCCTGACTGTGTAGAGCCAATGGTTTAGACATAGCTCCAGAGTCCAGTTCTTCATGGATCTTAGTAGAAAATGTAGCTGATAGGATAATTTCCATCAATCTTTGTCCAAGAGAATTTCTTTATGATAGCAGTACCATGGTCTTCTGCCAGTGTGAGTGTAATATAGGCTCATATGTGTGTAATATATAATATATATGAATATATATTACACATCCTATATTATGCATCATATATATATGTATTTGTGCATATTCATATATATGTATATACATATATATTTTTTTTGATTGTTGTTCAAAATGCTTGAATGATGTAATCCTCCCAAAGCGAGACCTATCTCATTGCAGAAGCATGTGAATCATTAATTCATAAAATGGTTATAAAATGATCTTGTAGACATAATTTTAGGGTAAATTTTAGGTTATTTTATTTTAATGGATTCTGTTACTTTACTTGGGTAATTATATATTATAAGCTACTGATTTTATCCCACTGTAGGCTATCTAAGCAGATGCAGGAAACAAAAATAAAACACACTGTAGAAAAATAATATAAAAAAAAGTAGAAAATCACCATTTTGAAAATAATATAAAATGAACAAAGTTGGGAAAATTGGTAAACTTAGGTTATGAAAACAGTCCACAGCATCCAGAAACTTGTGATGTCTAAACATTTGTCTTAAGAATTCTCGTCTCTTTGAGAATTATAATCTAATCACTTGGGAAGGTGGAATTTATACAGTTTCTTTCTTCCCTGTAGGAAAAAAGCACAACTAAAGAAGAAAAGAGGTGTCCCCACTATTAATGAGCAGATGTTATTTCACGGGACCAGTAATGAATTTGTAGAAGCAATATGTATTCATAACTTTGACTGGAGAATAAATGGTATGCATGCTGCTGTATATGGAAAAGGTAAATATTTTTCTTACATGCAACAATTTAGTAATCCTAGCAGTTCAACACTAAGTGTTCCCCGTACAAGTTATTCTCTCTCTATATCTGAAGAGCTCTTTAGTATAGCTCTGTTTTTTAGAGCAAGTGTAATTAAGAAAGCTATGATCTTGTAAGCAATTTAATTTTAAAGCTGACTGGTAGGGCAGAGTGGGGGAAGCAGTAAGCAGTGATGGATCACAAGACAACCTCCCTGCAAAAATATTCATCACTGAAAATAAAAAAAACTAAGATAAAATGATAGAAAAAGAAAAAATGATAAAAAACTAAGAACCAAAGTTCTTAGTTTTGTATTGATATAGAAAATAATCATTGGATTGTTAATGAATATTAAAGAATTGACCTCTTCATATATCTGTCAGTGCACTGGTAGTAAAGCTATCGTGCTAAGAATGTCACCAGATATTTTGTTTTTTCTTGAAAGGGACCTACTTTGCAAGAGATGCATTATATTCTAGTCGTTTCTGCAAAGAAGACATAAAGCATGGAGATACTTTTCAAATTCATGGTGTGAATCTGCAACCTCATCTGCATAGACCAGATAAAGTCATGTTTCTTGCTCGTGTATTAACTGGTGACTATATCAATGGTGATTCAAAATACATGAGGCCTCCTTCAAGAGATGGAAGTTTTGTGAACTTATATGACAGCTGTGTGGATAATACCTGGAACCCAAAGATCTTTGTTATCTTTGATGCCAACCAAATCTATCCTGAGTATTTAATAGAGTTCTGTTAAGTTTGAAAGGAGCTGAACTGAATATTTGTTTGTGTCTTTTTTTGGTATTTCGTTTCTTTTGCAAGAATAATAATATAAGAACATGAAGAATGAAAGGACAGAGGTGAAGCAGGGGAAAAGCATATCTGAGGAGTGGAACTGTTAGGTATTTAAAAGATGTTGTGTAACTCCTTTTAAAATCTGTAAATAAACTTTACTGATACCTTTTTCAAATGTAGGGATTATAACATTTGAAATTGCTTAGTGAGCCTTAAATAAATTGGGTGTCTTTAAGTTTTCGAAGACAAGATTTATGATCTGATTTTTTTAAAAGTATATTACAAGTATTTATTCATATGGTAGACGATGCATTATGCATTTAAGTAAAATCTTTTATAAAGATGGTCTTTATAGTTCAAAAAAAAAACTGCACGGGGCACTTAGCTATGTGTGTGTGTGTGTGTGTGCGCATGTGTACTGTGTAGTACGTGCTGGTTTCCATTTGGAGATCTTAGTGTGAAATCTAAACCAACAAAGAACCCATCTGATGAAAACAGATGAAAGGACCTGAAGTTCACCAAAACTGTAACTTTATGTACTTGATTCTACTTCAAATTTACTTGCAAAATTACAGGACTCTTTAGAAGTTGATTTTTTTTTTTTTTTTTTTGACAGAAATGATGCCCTAAAATTGTTGTCCTTGTTGCTTGTTTAGGTGTATAACAGTTTAGCTCAGTATTGAGATATCAGTTGTTAAATACACTTGACTTTTATTCCACAGATTTTTTTTTTTATGTTGTTGGTATTGTGTGTGTGCACAAGCGTGTGTGTGCAGTTGGCTTCTGTGTTTGTGCTGCTGTGCTTCTTCTCAGCGTTGAAGAACTTGCTGTTGCTGAAAACAATGTTTAGATTAACTTTAGTGGCAAAAATACGAAGTTTCAATCAACAATGAAAATTTCAGAAGACAGCATCCTTTTATTTTTTAAGAACTTCAATAAAAAACCTGTTGGAGGATCTTGTACAAATTGGGCATCTGTTGCTTGTTTGTATTTAAAATTTCATTTAAGCTTCTCCTTTTGGTTTTGTTCCTAAACTCTTTTGGGCAAGGATGCATCTTCCTTTACCTTAGCACAATAAGATTGTGATCTCTGATTCCAGTTGGACCATTCATAAGGTCCCATTGTGGGCATGAGTAGTGTTTGGATTCATTGGCCTGCCAGCTATGCAGAAGGCCCATGGCTTCCTACATCTCATAAAACATTTAATAGCAATTTACATGGGTAATTTGTGTGTTATCAAGTCCTCTTTATTTTTATACAATATTACATAGAACATACACTGTATGAACAAACATATGCTGCTAATAACTTGATTTGCTCTTTCTTTGTATACCATATTCTACCGAACATACACTGTGAAACTAGCAAATACATGTATTGATATTCCTTTGATGTATTCTTTTCTTTGTTCACAAGTCTGAACTGGACTTCATAGTTAAGAAAACTGAAGTAACTTAGTGTCTTATGGACACAAAATATCATAAATGGAACTGTGCTTGATCACTTTTTTCCCCAATAGCTTGTGTACTGAGGCCTTGTTTACTACCTGAACTCAATGAAAGGGAATGGTAGCATCTTAGTTTATCAAGTCATGGCACAATTACAGGTTTGTTTGTTTGTAATATAATGTTCTCTTTGTTTCTGTGTGATACCTTCAGTATAAAGATTCATCAGCAAAAGGCTATCTATTTAATCTTTATAAAATACTGAAACCACCTACAGAAGATGAAGAAATTAGCTCTTCAAGATTTGAATAACATTTAAAATACTAGTCAGGCTAATATTTTAAATTTAAATTTTAAATTTTGTATATTTGTCACCAATTTGGAATGACTTGTTATGAAATTTGTGGTCTTAGTGCATTTTGTAAACTGCTGTTCAGGTGCGGAAACAGAGGTTGATACATTACTGCCTACTTTACAGTAGCCTAGTTCAGTGATAGCAGAAATAGTGTTTGGTACAATGATTTCAGATGCATCTTGTTGCTGTAAGGATATGTGATATATGAGGACATTCACCTTCTTAACATTATCAGCTCAAGGACATTTTCAGTTCAAACGGGATAGTAAGTAAAGGGGAAAGCAATAAAAAAAACACAGGGATGCAAACCTGTTAGATAAGTAATAAAGAAGAAAATGGCAGAGAAAGTCTTTAGACATTAACTGTCAGGATTAGAAAACTACAGGACATAGCTCTGGAGAGGGCTATTCAGGACTTTGTAACTGAAAAGGGAGAAATAAGACTAACATGACTACCAAATGAAAGAAAGCTTATAAAAGGAAGTTTAAGGAAGGAGCATCAGGAAGGAATAAAGAACAAATGCCAGGAAATAGAGAGGAGGCAAGACAAAAGGAGACAGTTGTGTAAGTAGCTGCTTGTCATTATTCTTATCCACCTAAGCCCTGTGCCTAATCATTGCAGTATAGCCTGTATTGATAAATCCTTTCTTAGCTGTTTTTCACTGTAATCTCACTTGCTACTGCATGCATAAGTACCGCAAGGCTTGAGTTCCAACAACTGGAGATGTTGGAGTGAGTAAGTTAAGAGCCAGCATCTGGAGTTAGACCATGGGCTAGAGCAGCCCCCATGTCTGTAATATCAATAACTGGAATAGGTGAGGATCTTGGCAAGTACTGCAGGGGGACTGTGGAGGATTTATGTTTTTTTCCCCAGGCAGGTTGAGAGTGCGTGTTGATATTGGAGGGATATGGGAGTAGGAAGTGCTGATGAGACATGTGAGTGCATGCAGCTGTTAGGCAGGGAAATTCATGAAATTCAACAAGGCCAAGTGCACGGTCCTGCACCTGGGGAGAAATAACCCCAGACACCAGTACGGACTGGGGACCGATCTACTGGAGAGCAGCTCTGCTGAGAAGGACCTGGGCGTCATGGTGGACGACAGGTTGACCATG
>JAWLRI010000061.1:397549-418736 GCA_034781795.1 Crypturellus tataupa | reverse complement strand
GCCCTGCGTGTGCAGGGGGGTTGGACTAGATGACCTCCAGAGGTCCCTTCCAACCTTAGGCATTCTATGATTCTATGGATCTCAAGTCAGGCTAGCTCATGAGCAGACCTATATAATGCATAAGGGACCTCAGGATCCAGGTGTAGCTATTAGCCAGAGGGCCAGTGCTGATGTTCATGGAATCTGAATGTGTGTGCTCTTGTGGATCTAGCATGTGGGTGTACTTCTCTTTAACAAAAACAGAATCCACTTATGTTGTTTATCAATTCACTGATTTTCTTCTGTGTTTTACAGATTCAAACAGCTTATGTCAGCCAGCTACACTAGAGACTAAACTTATTTTGCAGAAAAACTGTATTGCATAGCAACTGGAGAGACTATGGCCAAAAAAATGCAGTGCATTTGGATTTTCAAGGGAGTTTTTATTCCAGATGTAGATCTGGAGTATGGTACTCAAGCCTTTTCAAGATACTTGAGTATAGAGCAAGAAGTAAGGGCATTTGTGACCTCTGAAAGAAAGAATAGGATTTTTCAACTGTAAATTAGAGAGAAGGGCCATGTAATGTGTTATGCAATTCCAGTCCTTCATTTGCCCTAACTTGGGGATACAGTTGGAGAGGACTTGCAACCCTCCTGCAACTCCTCCACTGCATTACGTGGAATGAAAGCTCCTAGGATTATTTACACCTAGTTTTCATCCTGCCACCTAGGCAGGAGACAGCCAAGGTTAACACAAAGACTGGAAGTTCTTCTGTGTGAATTCTTTAATTTTAAAGGACTTACTTGAATGCACAGAAGTAGGAAAATATTCAGTGTAGGGATATGAACAGGAAACTTTGTGTTTGAGAGAAGAAGGTGTACACACAGGAGTAAAAAAAGTAATCTGATGTAATAGTGTACTCAAACTAAACTCTGCTTGTTCAGACTTCAGTCTGTTCCATGGAATGCCATAAAACTCATCTTTTCCTTGTGTGCTTTGAGCTGAAAATTTGTTTGATTCTGTTGTTGCATTAGATAAGTCAGTAAGCCAGCTGGTCCTGGATGTTTGCCAATTGTTGCCAGTGCTGTGTTTGCCTATGGAGTTCACACTAAGATTTCATTTCGGGCTGGTATATTTAGAGTCTTTCACAGAAGAACTCATGACTGCCCTGACCAAGAGCTTGTTTTTTGTCTTTGCTGCTTCACGGCTATTTTAAGCTATCTCCTCAGCTATGGACTTTGTTAACTGGAAATGTCATTAATTTCTGTTCTTATGTTTTGCCTACATGTTCTATGAGGATGCCTTTGAGGGTTTTTGTTTGTTTATTTCAATATTTTCCTTTTTTAAAAAAGGTAAAATTTCTTGCAGCTAGCGAGGAATGAAAATGAGAAGGAAATGTATCAGCATGCAAGGAAGCTGCTTGGTATGTGGGCTGAGAGTGTGCCTATAACAAGACTGATAATGGAAACAACCTTGTGTATCCAATTTAAAATGAAGACTAGCTAGACCAGTTTCCTATTTCAGTGTAGAAGCTAATTTATGCTAAATTTTACTTAAAAGGAATTAATTACTGCCTTTTGAGACCAAAAAGAAGAGCCTTAAATATTTATTCTTTTTACTAGGGTTCTCCACTGATACATTTTTTTTCCCCCTTGGCTAAAAAAGCAAGGCAGTATGTAAAGAAAGTACAGGTGATGATCACCTCGCTCATCTCCTGGTTTTATGAACAATACAAGACAACATAAGCCCTGCTCACCTCCCTCTTTCTTTTCCCCACCTTCTGCTTGTATTCATGCTGTCATAAAGTAAACCAGATAAAAGATGTATGCTAAAAACTAATTTGGGGTGGGGCAAATGGTTTGGATTATTTAACCATGCAGTTCAGTTCCCTTTTCTGGTTTCAACATTGCTGCATAAAAGACTGCTTGCAAAAAGGAGAATGGGAGTCAGGGACAAATGTTACAAGAATGAGGGGACTTGTCTCTTCGGAAGTAGCTCTAATTTATGGTCCCTTCTGCTGATAACATGGAGTGTTGTCAACTGTAAAAGAGAGAATCCACCACCCCAGACTTCATGAGAAGGCAATCATGCTCAAGCGGTTAGAAAGACTTAAAAGGCAACAGCTTACTCATCTACAAATGAGTGTATTGTCATCGCAGTACATAAAAGTACATAAAAGAAAGATCACCTGATTACCTAAAGCATACTTAGAAAAATATCAACTTTATATTAATTGGAATAGCTTTGCATATGGTTTAAGATAGAGGAACTGGAACAGTGCTTTGCTTGTGCTTCCTGATCCTGACACTGCACTCATGTAACCTTTCCGTGCCTCTTCTCCCCCATCTTTTGTCTTACAGGTTTCTAACACATAGGTAGTGTGGATTTTCTCTTGTTATATAGCTTACTGCTGAGTCTGACTACTACCTCTTGCTGCTTTCTGTAACACAATAATGCAATCTGTTGTGTTAAGTGATGTGCGCTTAAACACAGGGTTGTGTTACAATCCTGGTAGGGACTAGGCAGCTTTTTTCACTCTATCTACATTTGAAGAAGTAAGGGTGGTTGATGAAAGTAGACCCGAGTCTTCAAAGGAGAAAGTCTGTTGCAAATTAGGCCATCAAAGGATGATTGGATATACTGTGCAGTTATCTTATTAGCCAAGGGAGTTTAATTCTGGTATAAAAGGGCAGGCTGGCACAAATATTTCCTTCATACGTGTATTAACACAGCTCTAAGGGATGCTACATCTCTGTCAATGCACTATCAACTATTGACTGATGTCACCAATGTGCTAATTTGACCCCTTGTCTAGAGTGTTGTACCTGCCAGGTGCTCACCGAATGTCACACTGTCAAGACTTGTTCGAACTTCAGACTCTTGCCCTCTGCTACTGTTCCAGGGGGACATTAATGATACCAAGGACTACAAACTGCAGATCATCAAAAAGGATTTCGGAGCTCTAGGGATAGTAGTCCAGCAGTCCCGGTAATGTTCTCCTCAATCTTGCCAGCAAAGGGGTAGGATGCAAAGAGGAGGAGATGGATTTTGCAGGTTAACAACTGTCTGCACCCTGGTGTTGGCAAAA
Organism: Crypturellus tataupa; assembly: GCA_034781795.1. Classification (NCBI taxonomy): domain Eukaryota; kingdom Metazoa; phylum Chordata; class Aves; order Tinamiformes; family Tinamidae; genus Crypturellus; species Crypturellus tataupa. Next base: position 415,668 of record JAWLRI010000061.1, on the reverse strand, counting down.
AGGTTTTGTTTTTTGTGACCATGGAAGACTGTTTGAAGACCCACAACACATAGCGAGACAGAAGCCAGCTCAGCAAGTGCAGCACACGTGTCTTTGGCAAAGGTTGGTCAACATGGTAAGTGGGGCTTTAAACTAGGAAAGATGTGGGGAGGGGAGAGTTGGCTCAAGTCATGATGCATTGCAACTGGGGGATAGTGTAGGTGACATGACAATGGAGGGTCCTCTTGCACCTGTCCTGGGAAACCTGCATGCTCAATTAACTACCTGAAATGCCTGTACACCAGTGCATGCAACATGGGGAAAAACAACAGCACACCACCACTAACAACAAAAATACTTTATGAACTGGAGAACTGCATGAGATTGGAAAGACATTATCTCATTGCAATTACAGAGACAGGGTGGGATAACTGAAATGACTGGAGTGCTGTTGTGGATGTCTATGTGCTTTTTAGAAAAGACAGGCCAGGAAGGGGAGCTGGTGGAGTTGTGCTTGATGTGAGAGAACAACTGTAACGTGCCTAGGGGGCATGAAGAACAAGTCAAGAGCTTGCAAGTAAAGATTAAAGGGCATGGGTGATACTGGTGGGTATTTAATACAGGCCTCCTGATCAGGAAGAAGAAATCAACGATGCTTTCTACAGCTGGAAGTAGCCTCACGATTGCAGGCACTGGTTTTCATGGCAGACCTTAATCACCCTGATATCTGCTGGAAAGACAGCACAACTAGGCACAAATAGTTCAGGAACTTCCTGCAGGGCACTGATGCACTCTTTTTGGCAGAGATGCTGAAGCAGCTAATAAGGAGAGGTGCACCACTGGGTCTTTCACTAACAAGTATTGAAGGACTGTTTGGGAATGGGAAGGTTGACGGCAGCCTTGGCTGCACTGACTCTGACATGGTTGAGAATTGGGATCATGCAAGGAGAAAATAGGTCAATAATTATGATCACAACCCTGGCCTTCAGAAGTGCAAATTTTGGCCTCTTTACAGACCTATTTGGAGTCATCCTATGGTTTGGGGCCCTAGAAGGAACAGGGTTCCTAGAGTACCGGCTTATATTGAAGCATCACTTCCTGTAAGCTCAAGATCAGTGCATCCTTCTGAGTAGTAAGTCAAGTAAAGGGCCAGGAGACCATGGCATGAGCCATGTAGGTTGATCATGGATGATTGGGTTAGAGATCACTTATGCAAACTTGGCAACCCTAGATCCCTGGGACCCAATGGGATGTACCTGCAAGTGCTGAGGAAGCTGGCACATGTTATTGCTAGGCCACTCTCCATCATCTTTGAAGGTCTTGGAGAGCAGAAATGCCTGAGGACTGGAAGAAGGCCAGTGCCACTCCAGCCTTCAAAGGGCAAGGAGGACAACCCAGGCACAGGCCAGTTAACCTCACTCCACCTGGAAAGGTGCTAGTGCAGCTCATTCTGGATGTTACCTCTAAGCCTGTGGAGACAAGAAGGTCATTGGGAGTAGTCAGTCTGGCTTTCCCAAGAGAAAATTATGCCTAACCAATCTTACAGCTTTTATGACAGACTGACTGGCTAGGTAGGTGAGGGATGAGCAGTCTAGTTTGACTTCAGAAAGCCTTTTGTCTCCCCTAACACCCTGGAGGAAGAGACAGAGTGCACCCTAAGTAAGTTTGCTAATCAGACAAAGCTGGGAGAAGTAGCTGATACCTCAAAGGGCTGTGCTGCCATTCAGAGGGACCTGATCAAGCTGTAAAGTTGGGCAGAGGGGATCTTCATGAAGTTCAACAAAGGTAAGTGCAGAGTCCTGCACCTAGGGAGGAATAACTCCATGCACCAGTACAGGCCGGTGGTTGACCTGCTAGAGAGCAGCTCTACGGAGAAGTACCAGAAGGTCCTAGTGGACTACAGACTGACTGCGGGCCAGCAGTGTGCCCTGCTGGCCAAGACCAATGGTACCCTGGGGAACATGAGGAAGAGCATTGCCAGCAGGCGAAGGGAGGTGATCCTCCCCTCTGTTCAGCTCTGGTGAGGCCACATCTGGTGTACTGTGTCCATGTCTGGGCTCCCACTACAAAGAATATGTTGATCTACTGGAGTGAGTCCAGCATAGGGCTATGAAAAAGATTAGGGGACTGGAGCATCTCTATTATGAGGAAAGGTTGAAAGAGCTAGGCCATCTCAGAGGAGATGTTATTATTGTATACGAATATCTAAAGGGAGGATGTCAAGAAGATGGGGCCAGGCTATTTTCAGTGGTGCCTAGTGACAGGGCTAAAAAGGAGGGGTACAAACCGAAGCATAGCCAGTTCTACTTTAATATAAGGAAAAACCTCTTTACTATTAGGATGAGAGAGTACTGAAACAGCTTACCCAGAAAGACAGATTTTAAAGGACATATTCAGGACACTATTTTGTTTACATTTTCTCCCCCTTCTTGTTTTTTTTTTTTTTTCTTCTTCTTCTTCTTCTTCTCTGTCTCATTTTACAGAATGCTTTGGGGTTGGAAAGGACTTATGGAGATCATCTAGTCCAGCCCAGGATCACATTCAAGTGAGTTTTGAATGTCTTTGAGAACAGAGACTCTGGAAAAACAAGTGTCTTTGGCTATTAGTCCCAGTGCTCCATACCCTCACAGTAAAAAAGTTTTTCCTCATGTCTGATAGAATTTCTCATGCTTCAGTTTGTATCCATTGCTTCCTACCCTTGGCCACCACTGAGGGAAATCTGTCCCCATCCTCTTTACATCCTTCTTTCAGATATTTTTATTGGATGTCCCCTTGGTCTTCTCTTTTCCAGGTCTAATAGTCCTCATTTTCTCAGCTTTTCCTCATGGGAGAGATTCTCTGCTTCCTTAATCGTCTTAGTTGCCTTCTACTGGACTTGCTCCAGTAGCCACATCTCTCTCTTGTCCCGAGGAACCCAAAACAGCGCACAGTACTCCAGATTTGGCCTTATGAGGGCTGAGTAGAGGGGAAGGATCACCTTATATTAGGGAAATAACTCAAGTTCTTTAATGATGGCATATTTTTAAGACAAATTTATGGCTCAGCAGGCTTTGGAATCTTTAGTAAATTAGAGATATGCTATGGTACAGACCTGGAGAGTTCTATCTACTGTACTGCTAACCCCACACCTTTGCAGGTTTCCCTGAACTATAGCTTTGTTTTATTTTGTTTTTATTTGAAAAGCTAATCCATTTTAGTTTGAGCAATATGCAATCTGTGGTTATGAGATATGATATGAAAAAAAAATGAACATAAGGAGCTGACTGCAGGTTCCACTGGGAATGCTGTGTTTCCTAATGCTTCAGAAATGGTTTTGCTTAGCCTCAAGAGAAAGGGATCAAAGAAACATGGTAAACACGAGGAATATACTAAGACTATGCTTTTTAAGGATGATAAAAAAGGTCAGTGTAGATGAATAGTTAATTTGGTTTGCTTTGAAAGCCACAAGCAGATTTCTGAACTCTCTGTTCTGAATTGGGAGGGGTAGGGCAAAAAAGTAATGCATATCTCAAAATAGAGATCACTATGAAAACACAAAGCAAAAAGTGTCTTTATTACTTAAAACATTTCCGAGGAAAATACAAGCCACATCCTGATCACTTTAACAATACTCACATATCCAGTTAAGAGCAGATTTCAACATTTGAAAAAGGTTTAAAGTTAAAAAATATTTATTCTTAGGATTGAATTTTTTTGGGGGGGGAGGGGGCTACATAACAACCTCAGAATGGCCACTGTCTAGTCCAATGTCCTGTCTGATAGTAGTTAGTAACAAATGTTTAGAGTGTGAGAAGCACAGAAAGGAGAAAGTGACCTTTCCTCTCATGCAATGTGTGAACTGCAAATAGATTTTGCACTAACCAATCTTGATTTTGCATTTGATATTTAATAGCTTTTGAGGGAATTTACTTTCATGAATTTGTCTGATCACTTCACCCTATGTATTACCAATGAATTCCATGATTTGTCTGTTTATGAGAAGCTTCCTATTAATAGCACATTGTCAGATGATTTCCCTTCTGTCCACAAGGTTTTTTGAGGAGCAGCCAGAGTGGTAGGTCCCATTTTTATTACAGGGAGAAATATTCTCTATGTGTATGTGTGTGCATGTGTGTGTAGAACAAACAACAGTCATTTTTGATTTGACTTCTCAGTGTTTCCTGGTGATGTTCTGAGTCATGTCTTTGCTAGTGCAAAGGTTCCTAATTTATTAACATTGGTTCATACAGAAGCAGTTTCATAGTCTTGATGCTCTTTTCTGTGTCCCTTCCAGTTCTTCCAAACTTTTTGGATAGGGATATCCACTTTATCCACTTTACTTGGATTCATATTATATCTTCTGCAGCTCTTCACAGACCATTTAATTTCTTATTACTTACTACTAATTATGTTTTATCAGGCAGTCCCCTTTCATTTTGAGCATTCATTCACAGCTTTTATTTCCCTATCTTTTCATTATCTTTTTTTAAATCACAAAAAGAATTTTCCCCTTCTCTCATGATTGCTTAGGTCTTCAAAGACCTTTTAGGGAGTAATGTTTTCAAACTTTATGAAAATCTAAATATATCTTGCCTACCCAATTCTTTTTGTTCATGTGACACTGGATTTTTGAGATATGAGTTCCTACTGCAAAGCCACTTTGACTCTTTCCATTCCAACATGTTGATTCATGTATATGCTGTTTGTTTTGTTTTGTTTTGTTTTGTTTTTTTTGGTCAGTTTGACATTTTACAGGTTGGTATTTGCCACATCGATCTTTTTTTGCACTATACTGATTTAATCAAAGTTCAACATTTTAATATTTAAATTCCTTTAGAACATTCGGGGGAATATCTCTCTGTGATATGTTGCTATTTGTTATATTGTGGTCTTTGGCTTCCCCTAGCAATGTTTGGGTCCAAAGTCTGTTCTTCATGCTTAATAAAGAAAAGGAAGTTATTTGATCTTCCAAACTGAACATATATTCATCTAACTTTTCCATCTTGGGCATAACACTACTTTATCATCTTGGTTGACTACTTGCCCCACAGATTCTTGCAGCAGATTTGAGCTTCTGCTTTGTTTGACAATGTTTGGTGTTAATTGTAATGTTCCTAAGCTGCTTTTTGAAATCTTAATTATCTGTTCTAATTTCAAGTGCTGATTTCTGGTTTTTTTTCCCCTCATTTTTTCTATTTTTTAAACAACTTCTACTTTTTAAAGATCTTTTTACTTTTAATAGCTTTCTTATTACTGCTATTTAATCATGTATAATTGTGTGAGAGAGATGGTTTTGGAGGCAGTCTGTTTCATAGCCTTTTATGGCTATTTATATAGGTACAGGTAATATAATACCTTTAATCATAATTTATGTAACATGTTATATAGCTGTATCTTTGTGCCACCTGCAATTGTATTACTATTCTAGTTGTCCCTTTTAATTTCCTTCTAAGCATTTCTCAGCTCATGAAGAAACCCATTCTGAAGTCAAACACAACTGCCTGAATTGCTCTAGCAAGTATGCTGAATTGTAATGTATCAGCAGGCCCATGCCTTAAGAGCTCTTCTGCAGTTATGACAGCTACAGTGATGAGAACTAAATCAAGCATTTTTTTGCCTCTGGGGTGAGGGGAGAGAGGAGTGATGCAGGCATTTACACACCCTAACATGTCATTTTTTTCGAAATGTGCTTTGGGCTACTTAAAATATTTGAATCAATTGGAGGTGAAATCAATTTTGTCATTTGTTGTCAACTTCTGTGTATGGGCAGCTGAACTTGCCCATTGAGAATCCAGACCATTTCCATCAGCTGCACCTTACGGTCCTGTTGTGAACAAGATGTGCCGCGTTCCTTCAACCCTTTCAGGTTACGCGGAGAGGAGAAGCTCTCGTGCTTCCCCGTAAGCCATCCTGCACTTGGTCCCCGCTGGACGGCGGTGCCTGCTGGAATCGCCCCCGCTCTCCATCCTGCCCTGCAGCCGCTCCAGACGGGCCCTTCCAAGCCAGAGGCGGCAGGACCCGGCGCTGTGGCTGCTCGCGGGCCCTCGGCGTGCGCGGCACCGGCCTCCAGCGCCGCTCCGTGCTGTGGGGAGGTGCTGGTGAGCGGGAGGAGGCCGGACCGCCCAAGTCCCGCCCCGCAGCGCCGCTGCCCTCGGTGCCTGGTGTCACCCGCGCCCCAGCGAAGTTTAGGAAGTTGTTTCAACCTTCCTCCACCTCTGCTGCCGCGCCAGCGGAGGCACAGACAGGGGGCCGGCCGGCCTCGTGCTGTTTCTTCGCCAAGGGAACCTGCAGGAGGTAAGTTGGGGCCAGAAGAGTTCAGGGAGGAGAGAGGAGAGGACACTGTTAAGCCAGATCTTTCTAGGTGAACTGCTGGCGGAAACACACTTGCAGCATCTGCTTTGCTTTTCCGTGCAGATCCGGGGTGTCTCAGCAACACCCGGCTCTTTCTCTGAACTCTGCTTGTTGCAGGTTTTGCCCCCTGCGCAGGGCTGTCTGCGAGAGAACATCTCCTTGCAGGCTCAGTGTGTCCTGGCAGGGCTTAGCAGATGCCGGCACCTCACGAGTGAGATGTATTATCACAGCTTTTCCTGTGCCCAGTTGCTGAGCGGCGTCTCTGACCTAGCCTTTGGCAGCTGGTTTTATGGCTGGATAGGAAGTGTCTTCCAGGGGAGGGCTTAGAAAAGCTTGGAGGGGAGGCCAAGTGCCCTGGCTGGCGGCCCGGCGGGCGGCTGCGGTGCTGGCTGTGGTGCAGCTGTGGTGAGGTAGCGTTTCGTAAGCTGCTGCGAGTAGCCCCTGGCCCTTGCTGTTTGGTGTAAACTCACTGTTGCGCTGGAAGGCAGCGGGTTAGAGCCGTGCTGGCCACAGCACAGCCGCCTGCTCCTGGACCCCGCTGCGCCCTGCGTCCCTTCTCTCAGTAGCTACAGCAGCACTGGGGTGAGAAGCTCGCGTTCGGAAAGTTATACAAGTATGCTGGAGTATGAATTTTGCCATTTCTTCTGCACAAAGAGCACTATAAAGGTGGTGCCTGAGTGCTATGACTGGTATTCTTTGTGGTGTTTGTACTACAGTCCTCAGGTACTGTCACGCAGAGGCCGAATGAGATTCCAGGCAGGAACTCAGTTCTGCCCTGGTCATTTTAAAGCTGCCTGGATGTTTTTCAGTGTACACTTCCTGCAGATGGAAAATGTAACTGACTGAAGTTGTGGATGGGACTGCTTTTAGACTGGGGACAGACCCGCACACTTCTTACCGGAGCTGAAAGCGGTGCTGTTCCTGATGGTTACCATCAGGATGGCATGTATTCCCTTGTGCTAATTTGGGGTCAGTCTTACACTACTTGCAACCAGTGTGGTATGGTTTACTTTTCTGTCTTTTTTTGATACGGAACATTTTTATGACTCCAGATGGCAGTTATAAAGGAACTTTTTGCTGACGAGACATCGGTATATTTCTTAACGTATGTGAGTAGCATAAGAAATTTTGAAATGCAGATAACAAAACTGGGGTGCTGCTACAACTGGGATATGATTAGATCTCTCTGTAATTCAGCATTTTTAATCTTTAGTTATTCTTTCATCCAAAATAGACACTCCAATTAATTTAACATACTTTTCTACTTTCTTTTCGCAACTTTGTGTTTTGCAACATCAGTTGTCAAGTTACTTTCGCTTTTCCCTTTTTTTTGCTGGATTATATGAATTCTAGTATACATATTCTGGCATTCTGGTATATACAGTAAAAGTTTAATAGTTGTCTGTGGGGACGAGATATCTTGTCCCAGGCTTCTCACTGGGGCCTTCAGTGTTGTTCATGTTGAGAGGGTAGCTGTTACGGACAAGAGAGTGAAAATTAAATGACAATCTTCTGACTAAAAGGATGAGATGTATTTCTAGCAACTGATTAACTATCAAAAGAGATTTAGAACCATAACAGTTAACTGTCTTCTAATCTGGAGGATTAGTCTCCTAACATATGTGATTTAAATTCATTGTGGATGAAATGAAGAAAATGAAATCTTTGGTTCTGTGTGAGACGCTTCTCCTTTCTTTTCCTCCTATGGTGTGGCGGACTGAAAAGAACTGTAAAATTCTAGACAATATTACTGTGCAACATTACTGTGCCAGGTTTTCTGGTGGTTTCCCCAGCCCACAGGGTTAAGCAGAGACCTGCTTACTACAGGTCTCTCTCTTTTTGTCCTCCTGCTTTCATTCACTGACTGTTCTTAAGATTTTGCAGATGAATAAGTGGCAGCCATTTGGAAGGATAAAGAATATACTGCTCCACCCAGATTCCTTCTCCATTGTTTACTTATTTACATAATAAGTATGTAAAGGTGTAAAAAACCTACATATAATGAGTTAGAGTTTTAAATTCTTTTTTTTTTCTCTTATCAAAAAGGCAGATTTAATCATATTAAGTTAAACCTGAAGTAACAACATGATAGATTCCACCATCCATGACTCATCCATGCAGAAGCAGCAACATGCCTAGGTGCAGAAACTGACTGAAACTCAGTTGAAGGCTTCGGAGCTATTTCTAGGCATAGATCTGTCCAGATCAGGCCTAGAGTTTCCAGGGTATGCAGCAAGTGCTTTATGACAGACCACCAATTTGGAGATCTGTTGCCTTTTTTTGATAGCTCATCAGGGCTCATATCCTGAAGTGTTTTTTACACTGAACCCCAAAGGGAGTTGCAGTGCCAAAGTGCCTTTGGAAAAAAAAAAGCTGCTAAGTATGCTGAAGAAAGGTTCAGACATGAGTACAGTTGGGAATGAAAGTTTGGTGAATATTATTGCTTCTTGACCTTGGAACATACAGAGTTTCCTAACCCAGAGAGGTTGTGGAGTCTCCTTCTCTGGAGATCTTCAAGACCCGTTTGGATGCTGCCCTGTGCCACGTGCTCTAGGTGGCCCTGCGTGTGCAGGGGGGTTGGACTAGATGACCTCTAGAGGTCCCTTCCAACCTTAGGCATTCTATGATTTTATGATAATAAAATTGAGCAGTAGTACGAGGTTTCCCTATTCAGATATCCAAAGGCTGATCTCAAACCACTCCTGTGCCCAGAAAAGCATCTCTCTTTTGGCCTCTTCCTTAGTCCACATGCATACCTGCTCTCTGGCTTTCCACATGCTTCCTGCTACAGGGAAGTGTAGATGCTCCTGTCAGTCAGGATCAGTTACTACTCACCTCTCAGGCTTCTGCAAGTCGCTGAGATACCTTCCTGCTCTCCTAAGCTCCTCTTTTGCAAGCCTTCCAGTGTTGCTTAAATCCTAATGATGCTTTCCGCAGCTACTTTATTCCATAAAGAAACATATTTTCTTCTTCATACTTCACTTTTGCTTGAATAAAGTGTAGATGGCATATAGCTTTCAGCTTTGCTGGGGTCAGTGATATGTGCAGACAACCATAAACACTTAGTTGCAGAGTGGCACATATAATAAAAGGAAGGCTTAGGCTTAGTGCTGGTGACTGAGTGCCAGAGTGAGAGATCTAATTCAGTCCCTGTCCATTTTTGCTGCATTATCCAGAGTAGTTGCAAAAAAGATAAGAAATCAACAACAGCTAACACTTACAGTCAGCCTCTTCTGAAGAAAAAACAGGTTTACAGAATTGTGGTACCACATTAAGACCTTACAGAATTAGCCCAATTTTCAAGGCTCGACAGTAGAACAAACAAGAATGACAGGGTGTTAATGAATTTAAGCATGTCATTTCAGCTTTATTTAATGGATCCTGGGGTCTTGTGGCAATATATCTTGCAGGAATAATGATACATATGAATTTTCCATCCCTTTCCATGCCAGTGTCACTTTATTCCTTGAAGGACCTGCTACATTTTTTAAAGCAGGATAGATCTGGACTAATTAATCTATATCTAGGCAGGTAAGTAAATGATCTGATTTCAGAGAATCCTGAGTACTAATATGCTTGCAGTAACTTGGGAAACGAAATAATGAAAATTAAAAACAAAACCAAAATCTTATGAACCCTTTTTCTGTGAGAACATTTTTTTAAGTGAATTCAGATAGAATCATAAAAATTTGTTGAGGCTGTAGTGGACTTTTGGAGATTATCTAGTCCACCCCTTTGCTCAAAGCATTGTCAACTAGAGCAGGTTGCTGAGGGCCATATACAGTTGAATTTTTGAATAACTCCAAGGATATGGAACTTATATATTCCACTTATATGGAACTCAGTGGAACTTATCTGGGCAACTTGTTCCAGTGTTTGACCATGCTTACGGTACAAAGTTTTTTTTTTTTTTTTGTATTCATCTGGCTTTCAGAGATACTGGGCACCTGTATCACTTTTGAATATCAATTAGTGATAAAATAAAAAGTTTTAAAAAAAGTCCTAAGAACACCCAAAGACTGCATCAGGTTGTAAACTGAATCATTGGATGATACTGGTGTCGTCATATCTTTTTTTTTTTTTTTTTTCCCTCTGGTGAGTGATACTTCATAATATTTTCTCTCTTTTTACATATGGGTGTGAAAAGTCTTAAAATTAAACTTTAGGACAAAAATGTCTACTGTGGTGCAGAAGCTAAACAATTCTTCACTGAAGTACAGTGACTTGGAAATTGGAATACAAATAGAAGAGCAGTCCCAATACAACACGGTAAAGGAAAATAAGGTTGTCACAATACATAACTTTTGAAATCTGTGGATCAGTACTGCTGTGTAACTCTGAAGTCTGGTGATTTATGGCACACCAGACTGAAAAATCATGGTGGATCAAAATCTCACTTGAAATATTAGCAGTGACCTGCCTTTTGAAACCAGTCCAAAAATGTCTCATGATTAATTAGCTGTAAGAAACCTCATGAAGTTCGTATCCTTGGTTAGTGTTATTTGGAACTATGCTGGTTTATATCATCTCATCAGCTCCTGAGCTATTTTTACATGTTGTAATGTTTGTAGTTAAAAGAAAGGAAATTAGAGGTGTTTGTTAACATAGTTTTGAAATTGTAAGCAGTTGGTTTTCCTCTAGCAGATGGATAAGCGGATGGAGGTAGTTTTATTATTTAGAACTGGCCTTGAAATAACAACACTGCTGCTCCAGTAATGTTGCAAATTGCAGTTTTAATCTTTTATGTTATTACCAGTGTTTACAAGATATCAGAACGTTTTAATCTTTTATGTTATTACCAGTGTTTACAAGATATCAGAACGTTTTAGAAATTGAGACAAACTTTACCATCTATGGAAGCTGGTCTAGTGATTAAGAATGTTAATGCATACTCTAATTTAATTTCCTGCTGTGTTAAGATTGTAGGTGACTTCTGCTTGCTGTATAGCAAGTTTTACGGTGTGTATTAAAGGTGGGGCAACTTTTAAGAAGGCGAGGCTCCTATGATGCATGTAATTTTATTTTGTGGTATAGAAGTATTTAGAAAGCACATTTTCTGAATCATACCTGTCCTGTTTGCTAAATGTAAATAACTTTATCAAACAATACATAGTGCTTCTTTGTTCCACCATCTTTTAATCTGTCTTCCTACTTCTCTTCTTTCACATACAACTGAGTGTTGTTTGAATAGTCGTTTCTTCATTTTACTTATGAAAGTTTTAGAAACTGTGGTATATTTAAGCCTGATTTAATGTTAGTGTCATCAAAAATTCAAAGCTAATGGTCTGATCTTAATTACCTCTTACACAGAATTCAGTCAAGAAAGAACTTATTGAAGTAAAATTTTAGTTGTGTAAAAGCAAAATGAGAGAAGAATCTGGTCCAGACAATGCTACTGTAGTTTGAATATGGTTTGCTAGCACGGAGTAAACATTCATCCAGTTCATATGCTGTTTATGAAAATGGCTAGTATTGGAAAGCTTTAGAAATAGAGCAATGACAAAATCATCTTTTTGTTAGTATAACTTCCCAACTGATGATTGTTTACAGACTTTCTGAGCTAGAAATTTTCAAAGGAGAAAGAATTAATCTATCTAGGCAGCTGTAATAGCCAGATGTCCCCTCTTATGTTAGATGCATCTTCCTGTAACAGAAGAGGCTGGGGTTTCAGATGCCTCCTTGTCCTCACATGTGTGCCACAGGACTTTAAATTAGGAACTCTCAATGCTGTCTCAGAGCCCTAAGTCCACCTTTACAAGTGATGGAGCATGTCTCTGACTACTCTCCTTGGGCACCACAAGTTTTGCTAGGATTTCACTAAATCTGGTTTTCTCCAGACTCCAATCTGTGCCAAATTCTCCTGCCTCTCTATCAATAGCTCCACTTAGCAGCTTTCTATTTTGCTTAGCCTTTCTTTCAGAAAGTTCTAATAAAGAAGACTTGAAATTCTGCATAGATTCATCACCTTGCCTTACTTTACTTTTTCATTTTCTTATTTTCTCTTTTTCAAATTATTTAAGGTAACTACAAAAGGTTACAAAATATGTTACATATATGGAACATATGTTATACATCCTGTTATATAATCTTACCCTGCTTGGTGGAAAAATCTTTCTGCTCTCTAACTCTCCTTTCAGAGAGAAAGGAGAGTTGTTCTTGTTTTTTATACAACAAATGGGGTGAAACACAAAGTTCATCTGAACTGGAATTTATGGCACTTACTAGCCACGTTCATTTTCATGGCCTGCTTTGGTATATTAGCAGAGTTGATCTGAGAAGCTTATGGTGACTTTTAGGTGTAGAGTTCAGTGAGCACCACTGGAGGGATCACAGGCTCATGAAATGAATGTCATGCAATGCCAGTATGTTTAATGCATAATGAGGAGCAACACCTTTCTTCAAATTGTTGACTGTACTATGTGAAAACTGAATTAAGGCCCATGACAGGAGAAAGTTCCCTAAAATGGAAAGGCATTGTATATAGAAATTATTATTATTATTATTATTATTATTGTCTGTCATGCCAATGGACTGTAGAGTTCAGAGGTTTCAGACCCTCATGAGGTTTGACAAAGTAAAGTGCAGGATTCTGCACCTGGGGAGGAATAACCACAGGCGCCAGGACTAAGGGTTGACCTCCTGGAAAGCAGCTCCCTGAGTCCTGGGAGTCCTAGTTGACAAGAAGTTACTCATGAGTCAGCAGTGTGTACCCATGGCCAAGAAGGCCAATGGGATCCTGACCTGTATCAGAAGGAGCGTTGCCAGCAGGTCGAGGGAGAGGATCTTGCCCCTCTCCTCAGCTCTGGTGAGGCCACACCTGGAGTATTGAGTGCAGTTCTGGGGTCCCCAGTGCATGAGGGATGTGGAGCTTCTAGAGAGGGTCCAGCGTAGAGTGACAAAGATGATTAAGGGCCTGGGGCATCTGCATTTCATGCAGAAAGACTAAGCAAGCTGGGCGTGGGGAAGAGAAGATTGGAGAGAGGATCTTATTAAAATGTACAAATACCTGAGGAAATGTAAAGATGGGACTGAGCTCTTCCCAGTGGTGGCCAGCAACAGAACAAGGGGTAATGGGTATAAATTAAAACACAGGATTTTTCATCTGCATATGAGGAAGAACTTTACTGTGAGGATGACAGAGCCCTGGAACAGACTGCCCAAAGAGGTTGTGGAGTCTCCTTCTCTGGAGATCTTCCGAAACCACCTGGATGTGACTCTGTGCCACGTGCTCTAGAAGGCCCTTCTTGAGAAGAGGACATGGACTAGACCTAGATCTCTAGAGGTCCCTTCCAACCTCAACTATTCTGTGTTTCTGTATTGAGATGATCAGAGTCATAGGATGCCACTTGTAGTGACTTTTTTTTTTTTTTTTTTAACTATAGTCACTGTGTAATTCTTTTTTCACATTAATGGATTATATTTCTGTTTTAAATTGGCCAGCCTTGCTTTGAGCTTCCTTTTCAGAGTTACTTTTGTCTTCTCCTTTCTCCATACTCCTGCTCCTGATTCACCGTCTCATTTGCAGGGCCTTTACTGCAGCCTATTCAAGGCAAACATATTCAGAAAGTATTTTTTTTCTTCTTTGAGACTTTAGTACATAGTCAAAGAAATGATTACCAAGAGTCTGTAGAATGCATCATTGAGGAGGTCTCATTTGCTCTTTTTCTTATCTTCCGTGCACAGGTTTCAGATCAGAATTTGTGATTAAATGGGGTAGTTGTGTTCTAAAACATTCTTGATACCAGACTGTGATGATGGACGGCACGCAAGGAGACAACGCCAGTCCAGTGTCCCCAGGAGATGCAGAGAAGAGCAGGACTGGAGAACAAGACCCAGGACTGACTATGTTGGGTAAAGCATACGAGTTCTTTCAGATTTGTGATATGGAAGGCAAAGGCTTCATCACTTGTCAGGACATGCAGGTAAAGCAAAATTGACTATAATGTGAAATGGTACAATGAGAGAGAAGCTGCTAATGACTTCAGGAAGTTAAGACCAATTAATTTAGAGTTAAAAAGCATAACACCATCCTTGATAACTTTAAAGATATGTTTAGAATATAGCATAATCTCATTCTTTTACATAATCCTTGCTTTTTCCCCCACATACAAAGGAAAAATTAAAAGCAAAATCAAAGTAACTGCAACTCAAATGAATGCTCCAGAAATTTAATTCCTTTCTTGTTGAGATAGTGGAAATGCCAGCAAATGAATTACTTTGTGATTTACCCAAAGGTCATGAATGTATTCAGTCCCTTAATTTTATCCTGTTGTATTTTTTTCAGCTAAACAAATAAGCAAAGTCATGGAAGAGGTGTAAAGGAACAGTATTTTAGTATTTTAATAGTCACAAAAATCCTTCCAAATTATTCTTAAGAAAATTATAACATTTTATGGTCTAAATCAAAATTTTCTGAAGTTGTTGGTAAAAAAGAAACCACCCAACAAAAATATTTTGGATTAACTTTGCAATTACTGAGGCACAGTGGGACAGCTCTCATGACTGGAATGTGTGTCATGGATGACTTTACGCTTTTTAGGAAGAACAGGCCAGGAAGGCATTGGGATAGGGTTGTTCTTTACATGAGAGAGCAATGGGAATGTATGGAGGAGCATAAGGGAGGACGAAGCATGAGTCCCGAACCTGTGGGTGAGGATTAGAGGGGAGGCCAACAGGGACAACACTGTGGTGGGTGTTTACTACAGGCCTCCTGACCAGGGAGAGGAAGTGGATGAGGCCTTCTGCAGACGGATGCAAGAAGCCTCATGATCGCAGGCCCTATGGAGGACTTCAGCCACCCTGATGTCTGCTGGGATCACCACACAGCTAAGGAACAGACAGTCCTGGAGGTTCCTGCAGAACATTGCAAATAACTTGTTGATGCAGGTGGTTGATGAGCCAACAAGGAGAGGAGCAGTGCTAGACCTGATGCTAACAAACGGAGATGGTCTGGTTGGAAATGTGAGGGTTAGGGGCAGTCTTGGCTGCAGTGATAATGAGATGTTGTAATTCACAGTCATGGGAGGAGGAAACTGGGAAAGAAGTAGAATTGCAAGCCAGGACTTCAAGAGAGCGAACTTTGACCTCTTCAGGGAGTTCCTTAGGGGAATCCCCTGGGCCAGGATGCTAGAAGGAAAGGGGGTCCAGGAGAACTGGAAAATATTCAAGCACCGCTTACTCCAAGCTCAGAATCAGTGCATTCGTACAAGAAGGAAGTTGACCAAGGGGGACAGGAGACCTGCCTGGATGGGCAAGGAGCTCTTGGGAAAACTTAATGAGAAAAAGAGAGTATATGTAATGTGGAAGAAGGATCAGACTACATGGGAACAATATAAACATTGTCAGAGAATGTAGGGTTGCAGTTAGGAAGGCCAAGGCCCATTTGGAGTTAGAGTTAGCAAGAGATGTCACGGGCAACAGGAAGGGCTTCTACAAATATATCAGCAGCAAGAGAAAGACTAGGGAAAACATGGGTCCACTGCTGAATGGAGTGGGTGCCTTGGTGACAAGATACAGAGAAGGCAGAGTTACTAAATGCCTTCTTTGTGTCTCTACTGCTAAGGCTAGTCCTCACCAACTACGGATCCTGGTCACAAGAAGAAAACTGGGAGAGAAGACTTTCCACTGGTTGAGAATGATTGGGTTAGAGATTATTTAGGCAAATTGAGCATCCATAAATCTACAGGCCTGGATGGGATGCACGCACAGGTGCTGAGAGAGCTAGCAGGGGTTATTGCTCAGTCACTCTCCATCATCTTCGAGAGGTCATGGAGAGCAAAGGAGATGCCAGAAGACTGGAAGAAAGCCAGAGTCACTCCAGTCTTCAAAAAGGACAATTGGAAGGACCTGGGAAACTATAGGCTGGTCAGCCTCACCTCCATCCCTGGAAAGGTGATGGAGCAGCTCATCCTGGAGGCAATCTCTATGCATGTGAAGGAAAAGGTGATCAAGAGGCATCAGTGTGGATTTGCCAATGGGAAGTCATGTTTGACCAACCCAATAGCCTTCTACAGTGGGATAACTGGCAGAATGGGTGAGGAGAGAGCAGTGGATGTTGTCTACTTTGACTTCAGCAAGGCTTTCGACACTGTCTCCCATAGGAGACATCATCCTCATCTGTTTCCTCCATCCTCATAGGAAAGCTCCAGAAGTGTGGCATGGATGAGTGGACAGTGAAGTGGATTGAGAACTGACTGGATGGCAGAGCTCAGAGGGTCATGATAAGTGCTGCTGAGTCTAGTTGGAGGCCTGTGGTCAGAGGTGTCCTCAGGGGTCAGTACTGGGCCCAGTGCTGTTCAACTTGTTCATCAGTCATTTGGATGAGGGGACAGAGGGCACCCTCAGAAGGTTTGCAGATGATAGCAAACTGGGTGCAGTGGCCGACACTCCTGAGGGCTGTGCTGCCATTCAGAGCGACCTGGAAAGATTGGAGAGGTGGTCAGAGAACTGCTCTGTCGTGAACATTGTGTGCAGTTCTGGACTCCCCAGTGCAAGAGGGACATGGAACTTCTAGACAGAGTCCAACCTAGAGCAAAGATGATGATTAAGGTACTAGAGCATCTATTGTATAAGGAAAGACTAAGCGAACTGGGCCTGTTTAGCCTGGAGAAGAGAAGATTGAGAGAGGATCTTAACATGTACAAATACCTGAGAGGAGAATATAAAGAGGATGAGGCCAAGCTCTTCTCAGTGATGGCCAGTGATGGCCACAAGGGCTAATGGGTATAAATTAAAACATAGGAAGTTTCATCTCCAAATAAGGAAGTACTTTATTGTGAGGGTGACAGAGCTCCGGAACAGGCTGCCCAGAGAGGTTGTGGAGCCTCCTTCCCTGAAGATCTTTCAAACCCACCTGGATACCACCCTGTGCCACATGCTCTGGATGATCTCTAGAGGTCCTTTCCAACCTCAACCATTCTGTGATTCTGAAAACATGAGATGTCAGTCCAGAGGTCGATGCCCTTGAGTTTGGACTATTTAATCTCCAGAAATCCCTTCCAACGTCAATCTCTGTGACTTTTTTTTTTTTCTGTAAAAGGTATGAAGAGTTTGCTTTTGCATCCTGCTGTTTTTTAGTCCAGTACTACTTACCATTAATCAGGCAATACTTTAAATATGGGATGTTAATGTTAAACTTTTAAATTCTTATTTGTATACTTAATTTGCTTCCTGTGAGTCTGAGGGTGCAGAATAACTAAAATGGAACTAACTTTATCAGAGCAGACCTTGCAAGCAAATTTGTTTTAAATGTCTATTTAATAGTTGTATATTAAAAGAGCCTGATTGTACAATGCTGTTATTTTGAGATTGCTTGTTTGTAATTTTAATACTGCTTTTTTTTTCATCTTAATTCCATTCAAATACTTATGTCAAACATGCTGAATTTTTCAACAACATGCTTTTCAAAAATGTTTTCAAGAAAGTAAATTCTACCTGAGATTTGAAAGTACAGCTTTGAATTTCTGCCTTGGAGTTACCATGAATAATAAGGAATAGTTTTGTTTTAATGGAAAAAGCACAATAAGGTTTGGTTCTGACTTATCTGTTTGGCCTCTGTGGTTTTTATTTAGCAGATTAAAAGCTTAGTATTGTTAATTAAGTAGGACTATATGTCATAGAATCATAGAATCATAGAATGCCTAAGGTTGGAAGGGACCTCTACAGGTCATCTAGTCCAACCCCCTTGAACACAGGGGTCACCTAGACCAAGTGGCACAGGACCGCATCCAAGCAGGTCTTGAAGATCTCCAGAGAAGGAGACTCCACAACCTCTCTGGGCAGTCTGTTCCAGTGCTCTGTCACCCTCACTG
>JAWLRI010000061.1:313099-388306 GCA_034781795.1 Crypturellus tataupa | reverse complement strand
TTCCTGTGGAACTTTTTATGCTTCAGTTTGTGGCCATTTCCTCTGGTTCTGTCAGTGACCACCACAGAAAAGAGGCCAGCCCCATCTTCCTCACTGCCTCCCTTGATGTACTTATAGACACTAATTAGATCCTCTCTCAGCCTTCTCTTCTCCCAGCTGAACAGACCCAGCCAAACTCATTGATGCTGCAATTGCTCCATTTTTTTGGCATGATCAGGAGCGATGACCTTTGGGGTTGTTCACAACATCTTTAATCCTATCGTGTTTTGTAATTTTCTGTTAGATTCTGAGGGAAGGTGGTAATTATCTCACTGAAGAGGCGTAAGTGATAACCGGCCTTGTCCGGTTGAGTTTGAGTAGACTTTTTTGACTAGATTTGTTTTCTGGTGGTTTAATTCTTTGAATCAACTCACTTTTGGATCACTTTAGCAAGAATATCAGTGGCAGAGAAGAGAAGGTTGTGTGTGGCTGGAGATAAGATGCTGTATTGATTTAGTTGGCTAAGAATTTTAAGCTCCTATATCTCATGGATAAAGACTCAAAGTGCCAAAGACAAGAGATTATTTAAGTCTCTTAGATGTTCTACCTACAGTTTGTAAAGGCTCAAGACTTACTCATGTTGCAATCAGCATTTGCTCTAGCAGTTGCAGTCGTTGAGGCTGGTGGAACTACACCATTTCACTTAAGTTTAGAGTCTAGTATCATGAGTGATTTTGTCTCTGGATTGAGTTAGTAGCTGGTTATGTGCACTTGCCTATTCTTTTCATTCTTGAATGCTTTAGCCTTCTGCTGACAAACTGTTCTGTCTGTTAACTAATTTCCTCTTTGGATTTTTTGCAGGACACAGAGCGATTTCAGTGCTACAGCCGGGAGCTGGAATGCAAACTCATGTTGAAAGAACAAGAATTGGAACAACTTGTTCAAAAACAGCAAAGGGTATTAACCAGCATCTTCCTGCATTATTAACAGCTCATTTTTATTTGTCCGTATGATTTTCTTTAACTACCATTTTGAGTAACAAAAATGCAAGTGCCTCAAAAAGTTTTCTGAGTTCCTTTTGCTTTTGTGCTCATCACTGTGGGTACTTGATTGCATTTAAAAAATGGAATTATGATATATCATTTATCTATATGCTTTGAAAAAGAAGTTAGCCTCTATATATAATATATTGAAAAAAATAGGTATTCTGTAAAGAGTAGTAGGTCAGATTTATACAAAGGCAGCAGAATTCCACTGCTGGAGACAGCCCAAGAATAGAGAATGATGAGGGTCATAGAGGGTCGCTTTGAACCTTTGTTCAAAGCTTGTACCAGCTGCAGTTTGGCTGGTTTGGGACTAGCTATGCCCTATGAACTTTAAATATGCCTTCTGAACAAACCTGGTGTGATGTATCTCTCTGTGATAGCAGTTCTATAGTAGTGCATCATCTTGGGTGGCCCAGGCATGCCTACTGATTGAGAGATTTTTAAGAAAGACTGCAATCAAGCCTCATCTTCTTGCCTTTAGTTCACTAGAGGCCATCATATCAGCCATCATATCAAGTCATATCATCTCACATCAGATAGAGTTCCCATTTTAATGCCTAATAAGTTTCATTTCTTAAAAAGTTTGACCTAACTGGGGAAACAGAATATTTCTGTGTGTGTAAACTTGCCAGAAAGTCTTCGAGTGCTATACAGGGAATAATAGAGATGTGGAAGAGAAGTAGCAATGAGATTCAAATGAAGTATAGGGGTGAAATGGACTGCTGTAAAACTAGCTTTCCCTATGGAATTTAAACACAAAATATATGTAAAAGTGTTTTTCAGCAGCAATGATGCAGAGCAACACTCCTGGGAAGCAGAATAAGAGGTGTAAGAGGGAAAGATTAAAGGAGGGAAGTCATATGCCTACTTTGTGTGCAGTTTTTAGATCATCTTCTGATAAGTGATAAAATCTGATAAATGAATCCAGCTGCTGCTGAAAGTGGTAAGAACTGTAGAGCTGCACAATTGTAAGAGGGAAGTCAAAACCATGTCTTCATGCCTGCTATTTAGAATTACGCACATTTAGGTGATGTGGATGTGGGCCTGGTTTAAGAATGTTGAAAAAATCTTTCTGGTGTTAATTATCTTTGTTGAATATTACTGGAAATCAGAGTAGTCATGTGATTTTATGGAGTCTGTTTGCCACATTCGACTCCTGAAGGAGCCACGTTGCAGCACTAGAACAAATGAATCTGTTCTTTGAAGAGGTATGTGTGGAAACACAAATCAGACACTTTTATTCTGATAAACTAACTGCAAAACAATAAGAAATGATTCCTCGTAATTTTGTAATGATTATATTTTGTCTCCTCCAACCTTTAGCTTCATAATTATATTTAAAAATCCATTATCAATCAGCTACAAACAAAAATATCCTTTACCTCTGATTTTCTGATATATTTGTGTTCAAAATATGGTGTAGAAAACACAAAAAGTCTTTAAATTCTTACACAATTTTTAAACCTGGTCATTTTTTTAAG
This sequence comes from Crypturellus tataupa, assembly GCA_034781795.1. NCBI lineage: Eukaryota > Metazoa > Chordata > Aves > Tinamiformes > Tinamidae > Crypturellus > Crypturellus tataupa. The sequence goes on along the minus strand of JAWLRI010000061.1, from coordinate 385,800 downwards.
TCTTTAAAGTTTTTAGTTGGCCATAATTTTGAAGAACTGAGATTTCTGCCTGCAACTTGCTGCTCTTAAGTTTTTGCTACTAAGACAATTTGTGTGGAAATAAATGATCTGATGAAAACTATGGCTTGAAAAAAATAACAAAAAAGACTTTAATACAAGGAATGAGAAAAAAAATGCTGCTATGAGAAAGATAGCTTGGATATCATCTTTTTAGAGTGTCTTAGAAGTTTCGGATGTATGATGTTTGCAAAAAGGTCTCAACTGCAGACTCTTGCCTCATCTGTAGTACCTGTGGTCAGTAGCTCCTATTACTGTATAAAAATATGTAAAACATTGGAGTGATCATGGCAGCTTAATTATTAACCTTAATAATTAATTAACTTTACTAACTTACTAATAAAAATTTACCTTACTTATTATTGTTGCTAGGATCTTTAGTCCTCATGTCACTGCATACCTTTCTACTGTATGGTTATGTATTCTTCATCACATAGTGATTATTAAAGTCTTCATCTTATGATAGTATAGCCAGTTCAGTTGTTAATGGGATTACAAGACATGTTAACAGAATGATAGAAATGGTCATCTTTGAACAGAAAAATGAATTTACTGAAAAGGTGCTAATCTATCTTCCGTATCTTGTATTTGTCTGCAGAAGTCCCATATAAGATACAGCCCCTTTAAGACTAAAATGAGGCAGGTTCATAAAAAGATCCTTGGGCTTTATTTCTCATTTCTGACCCATGATTAGAGCTATCCTTACCTTCTGCATAGAGATGTGAAAGTACTTGTAATCTAGGTTTACTTTCATGGGTGGTAAAGGGAAGTAAATTTGAAACTCGCAGCTTGGTATGTATGGACTAGAAGTGGTGTATTTTGTTTGAGAGGAACACTGCAGTGGGCTCACACCACATTCTGATTTAGCTAATATGTTTTCAAACCAGTGAAAGCAATCAGCCAATGCAGTATTTGGCACCAGTTTTCTGAAAGACTGTGTCTCCTTGACACTTGTGGACTTCAGGTGGAACTGTGAAAACTTGCCTATAGTGTGGTGAAGAGTAGTGTTGTCAGTTCATTTTTGCTTCTCCCAAAATTACACTTCTGAAGAGAAAGGCTAGGTACCGGAAGTATCTATCTAGTCTTTTTCCTTAATTAGAATAGCTTCTTTAATTCTGTTATATTATATATATATATACACTATATATATTATATTCTTGTAATATATATTTGACATCTCTTAAAAAGCTTTTATACCTTCAGATCAGCAATGCTTTCTTTTAAATGAGATGGCCTAATTTTTAGTTCATGTAACTTTTTCTCTCTCATAGAGAAATGAGAATCAGAGAAATGAGTTGAACATGCAGAAACTGCTGTCCTCTGTTTCTGAGAGCATGTGTATTTTCCCTTTGCATATATTTTGGGGAGTGACTGTAAACACAATAGCTCTAATTCACACTTTCTGGTAGTATTTAGCCACAACTCTGAGTCCTTCTGTGTTGACCTTGTCATGGTGGGAAATAGTCTAAAATAGCAGTTTAGGATATCAACTAAGTATTCCTAATTAGCCCTGTAAATACCTTTTTGTGATTTAGCTTTGTTCATTTTGGATCTGGTTTAAATTGTGTCACAGAAAGGGTGTAATGCTTCGGTTTAGAGTGGTATAACTATGTCTGTATTCAAAGCAATGGAAAAGTGCTGTTATATCTTACCATCATGTGGCAACTTTGATAGAAATAGAGTCTCCATTCAACTAACTTTGGTTATTAAATTGAAAAACCTGAAAGTCAAGATGCTTCAGTGAATTATAATACTTTGCATGGTCTTTTCTTATATCCCAGTTAGAGCAACAATGTACAGACCTTCTCAGTGACAAGCAAGAAACCAAAGTAGAGAACACTAAGCTGAAACTGACAAACCAGGAGCTGCTGAAAGACTTGGAGAAAACTTCTCATGAACTGAGTCTGGCTCAACAACAGTTACTGATGCTTCAGGAGGAATCAACAAGGCTACATGAGGAAAAAGAAATGTAAGTCTCAAACTTCTGTAGTGTTAGGACATTTGCTTAGCTTATCAGTAACCTCCTCAAGGCACTCAGTGTTTGCATCATATTTTGTTGTGGAAGGAATAATGTGGGTGGTGAGGTGATGCACACTGTTCATATGAGAGAAGTAGTTCTGTTGATACGGGATGGTGGTTTAAGAAGATTCAATGGAAAGATACACTGTTATTTACTGCATGGAGGACAGGGTTATATAAAATTGTCAAGGAGGCCCTCTCGTTGAGTCATGAGGTTCAGAATGTACCCCCTTACTTTCTAGACTCCTTCTCAGAGGAGTCTGGGTGCATCTGGGTCCAGTCTTAGTCCCAGACTTGGTCAGTGGTTTCTTAATCCTGGATGCAATTTAATACCCAATTTAGTTGACAAAGTTTTAGCAAACCATTGATCACTTGTGAAGGATGTGTAGTCGATAAGGGATCACTCAGCCTCAAGCAGTATCCTTGAGAGGCTTCCTTGCTCAAGGAAAGATCCTGGCATGCAGCAGAGGTCAATGGGCTCTGGGGCTGTCCTCCTATTTATGAGATAAGATGATTGACTTGTAGTAATTTTTGCACACCAGCTGAATTTTGCCTGGCGCAGGCTCACTTAGTCCTCTGTTGTGCTGTTGTCTGCCTCCCGAGAGACCATCAGACTGTCTCTGAGCATAACACAGCTGTTGTGATTGTTATTGATGGTTGTTGTCTGTGTAGGGGAAGAGACCAGGGACACAGTCACTGCAATCATCAGGTGCAAACATGGTGGTTGCCACTGGTGGTTAGCACTTGAGTAGGAGCTGTGTGTGAAAAGTCAGGTTTCGGGGGTGGGACATGGGCAAGGAGCACACCCTCATGTATAACCACCAAAGCCAAGTGCATTTCTGGTGACTTCTGCCTGAATAATTTGTTGTGCTTTCTGTCTGGTTTCTGCAGAATCTTTTGCTACTTCCTCAAAATGTTTATATTCTTTCCCACGCGTTATTTGTTGGAAGATGCCTTGCAGAAGCTACTGTTGTGGAACATGATGTTTGTACTCTTCAAGGTTAAGTCTGTCTAAGAGTCACTTCTCATAATGTACTGTGGCTATGAGATAGCTGTGATGTACTTCTTTTCTTCATCAAAAGAAATGCTAGTGCATAATTTCTGATCGAGGAGCCTGGAGAGCAAGATAAAAAGGCACTTTTACAGCTGAATCACAACTCCCACTCATATTTCTGAGCCATCTTCTTTGGATTTCCAGTTTAAATATTTTGGATTTCAGTTTCTGTCTTTGAATTACAAAAATATTTTGCAGTAAGAAATATTTATAGTTGATATTTTGAGGCATGCAGATGTCTTCTAAAGTGATGATCAATCTACTCTCTGGTCTTCTGCACAAGGCAAAAATCATGTTAGCAGGAAGATGTAATTTGCAGATGTATTCACTGGAGTCTGTCTAATGGAAGACATTTTCAAAAGAGCTTCAAGTTATATAAGCACCTATTTCCAGGCGGAAGAGCTATTGGATGTCAAACTATGTTGCGTATCTTGATGGAGTCCAGAAATTTCCGCGGTAAACTACATAATGTCAGAGCTGTGCTCATACAGCAAATTAATTAACAAATTTCAGTATAGATTGCAATATTGGATCAAATGTCATCTTCCTTTCCCATTAAACTTTGTGCAAAATTCTACTTAGTTATTACTAATTTACTTTTTCTTGAGGGTGGCAGTAAAGATAAATAGTTGTTCAGGATCTGACAGTGTTTTGAACACTATTTTTAGTCTCTCGTATTTGACTTGTAGTTTTGAAGCAGACAGCAGAAATATTCCTCTTTACATTTTTTTTTTCCATGCTGAAGATCTCTCCAGATTCAGACCAAAGCTGCCAGTCAGTCTGGTTTTAAAGATGGCCTTTAAAGAGGAAATCTACCCAGTAACTGAATAACGCTCGTGCAGTTCAAAACATTGGACTCAGTAGTGTTTGGTGGAATTAGAGCTCAGCCCTACTCACCTGCAGTGTTGTTCAAACATGGATATTAGTCTGATAAGAACTGAGCTGCCGAAGCAGCTATAATGTTTAGACCGTACATAGGAAGTACTACAGGCTTTATTGAGAGGCAAAAAACATTTAAGGCCAAGCACTAAGCTCTGTTAAATCAAAGCAAGTGGTATAAATCTAGGATGAAGATCTGAGAAAATGAATCCAATGCTTAAGGTTGTGAAACCGTTTAGGATAGGAATGAACCTGAAATATGGCTTCAGGCAAACTAATTTTACATAAAGCATCTCGTGATCCTTAGTGGCTGTGAGTAAGGAGAACTTCAGTTGCACATGTTCTCTGCCTTGAACGCGGTTCTCTGAATGAAGAAATCCTTCTAATTCTTAAAAAAAGGAACTTGTACAACTTCCTCTGCTAACTCAAACTGCTCTGGTCCCATGGGTGTTCTGCTCAATAAGCTTTTTTATAAATTGACGGCCGTTTGTGTAGAATAAAGGGTACAGGGTTAGAGAAGTTGAAGTCTCAAATTCAGATACTCCTAGGAGGATACATTTTAGCAATGTTGGTACCAAGGTTAGTACATTTTTTTTTATTTATTGTCTTTTGTTACAGGGAGGTGTACAAAGTGACAGAAACCTTACAGAGGGAGAAATCAGGGCTTATGAAGCAGCTTGATTTCTTAAGGTAATGCGAACCTTTTACGTTTAAGAATTTCCTTCATCAATACTATTGAAACTGTACATCAATAGATTAAATGATGTTGGGATGTTGATACAAAATCTAGCAAAAAGGGTATGTTAGTATGGGCATTACGTCCTTATGTCATCTCCACCTTCACAGACCAATTCTTGTATACAGTAGAAGGCAGTAAAGGTGCTTTATTTTGGTATTGTAGATAGCTTCTGTTCCAAAAGTTAAGTGTAAAACAACAACTGTGAGCTTTACAAAGCTAGCTCAGTGGCAGAAATCTGACTACAGGACTGACCTGACTATGAAAGCTTGCTAAAAGGTTCTGTTATTTCTGAAGTAATGGAAGCACAGCCAAAATGAAGACTGCCAGTGATTTTATTTGTAAAATTGTATCAGAATCTGACCAGCTAATTTTCCCTATAGCATTTTGGGACTGATAGACTAAAAATTTGACACTCTTGGTAGCTGTATTCTTTTCAGTGTGAAACAGTGTTAATTTTTGTTTGTTCCCTAGTAAGTTTGCTTGGGTTATAGACTGTTCTTGCCTGTAGGCCTTCAACTTCCTGCATTTACACGCCTTATTAAAAAGTTACCTAAAAACTGCCATGCTACAGTTTGAAGATAGGTTCATACTTTGCAGTGTATTTCTCAAATGAATCTGGATGAACCACTCCATCTGGTGCAATCATCTCCCCTGCTGCTGGTCACAGGGCCACGGCTAGGAAAAGCTGATGGCAGCAGTGTTTGCTTATGTTCCTCGAGGCTGTGGTGGCTCCTCAATCTCTCTTGTGGTCAGGTCCGCACCAGAGAATGACACTAAGAAGTGATGCATTGAACAGATGTGTAGTCAGATCTGATCAGAGCTAACATTGTCTGGAATGCCCATTTCTTATTGTTTCTTCTTGTTCCATTCACTTAATGAATGAAAGTCTTCCTAGAAAGACTTTTCTATAAGAACCAGAGCTGTAGCCCTTAGAACGACATAAATGCTTCCAGAGATGTTACTAGATGGTTGAGAGGCTGTTCATCATACCCTCTCTCCATTAAGATGAAACTATGGTGAAAAAGCTTTAAACCTTCTGATTTAGAGTAAATGAAGGCATGTTGAGCAGAATAGGTTTCTCTTTGTTAAGACATTTCTTTTAATAAACTGCAGACTGGAGACCAGATGCCATGTGATTTTGATCAGCGTAGCCTCACTGAAGCTTTCTCCCAGATAAGACACTGGCTGTATGAAAACGCAAAAGAAACGTTTGAGGATGTATATATGTCGGATTAAAAGCACTGATATTGCCTTCTTCATTGTCAACTTTTTAGTCTATCTCCTTATGTTGAATAGAAAAGACCGCCTGTTCTAAGAAGTTCCTGGTGCCGCTGTTTCGTTTATCTGTGCTTTGTCTTTGCAGGGAGAGGAACAAACATCTCAGAGATGAACGTGACATATTTTTACTGGTAAATAGCCATCATTTCCATTCCTAGTATTGAGCAAACAGTGATCAGAACATCCTCAAAAAATGGTGCCTAAAATACTTGAGGAGTTACATTTTTAGAATTAAAAAGTTGTAGCTATCTGAAGAGAGATGAACCTTAATAATAACCATAAAAAGAAAAGGAGGATGCAGTCATGAGGGGGTGAGATAATCTACAACAAACAAACAAATAAATAAATAAAATTCAACTTTGTTAATCAGTCAAAAGTAACCAGTCTCCATTTATATAGAAGCTTAGCATCTGAGTACCTGAATGAGTATTTTGGAAAATACTGTTTTTGATTAAGCCTGTTGGTTTTGGCTAAGAAGAGATCCTTTTGATATTTGATCCAGCAGCAGAAAATGGCCTCCAAAGAAGTTCCAATTCTACCATGGCTTAAGGAGACCTTAAGGCCTCCTATTCCTACAAGAAGATGCTAGTGTAAATCATCAGAGATGATAGTTTGATTTATTTTCATAACATTATGCTGATTTATGCTGTTTATTGTGGTCCACTTAGTTTGCAAAGTTTACTTCTTGCAGCATCTGGGGTTTCTAATGTTTTGATTGTCTATTAATAAGGATTTTGAAGCATTTATGTTGTTAACATTTTTTCTATAATGTTTTCTGTCGTAGTCATTGTGCTATTTCATCATTTGCAGTAAAGGCAATTATCCATAATGAACAACAGGAATAAATTAGTGAAAAGAATTCTCTGTTTCTGCAGAATTGCAAAAAAGGTGTTCCAAAAGCCAGCTGGAAGCAAAGATCAGGGTCTGTCATTGGAAAATATATAGAGGGCAAAGTATTGCCTAACAGGTAAGAGCTTATTTTTTCAAGTGTTCTCTATTTGAGTACTATAAGACTTATACCAAGAAGATGTAGAATATTTTAATTTACTACAGTTTCTTTTTGATATCACTAAGCCTTGGGACTTTTCAAAACTTGTATTTCTAAGGTGCCTGTAGCTGTAACATTAATATGTGTTTTAAGAACTGGCGAATAAATGCCCATAGCTTCATATAAAACAAGTGTTCTGTCTACAAAGGCAAAAGGCTTCCCCAGCTGTGGATGAACACGTGCTAGAAGCCACAAAAGTTTCTTCATTACCTAATACTGAGGGTACAATGCTCTTAGTAATTTCTCTTGAAACAGCTCGTCTCTCACCTCTCATCACAGAAGAGAGCAGTTGGGCAGTAAGGTGTGAGAATGTGAGGCTACCAAGATATGGAGAGTTTAATTCTCAGCTGTGTGGTTGTAAAATTAAAATAACAGGGACAAGATGGAGATCACAGTGACATAGCAATGCTTCTCTTGGGGTGAGAGGAGCTAGAAAACTATGGTAGCAGTTGAAAACAGAGGCCAAGGCAATGTCCCTGCAGATACAGAAGCGTGAAATGTTTTATTGACTTGAGACAGTTTTATTGATATGGGACAGTCTTTTTTTTTTTCTTTAAGTTATCAGCTTTTGCTATGGTGTTTATTCTCCTAAAGCATATACATATACCTAGTACAATGAGCTGCCTTTTCAATAGGCACTTGACTAAATCATGTCTATTTGCCTTAAGTAGTAAAAAACATAGGTGATGAAATTCTATTACATTAGAATAAAACAATGGGTATCTAGGTCTGATATAGTTATGTGATATACTTATTTTTTATCTCTGTCCAGCCAGTCATTTGAAGAAGATGATGTTTTCAGTAACTCAGTAAAGAGAAGGGGGTCTGTTGGGCTGAATGGATTTCTCTCTGTAGAGCCTGATGCTGGAGTTACTGGAGGAATGTCTAAAGCATCACGTCTCCAAAGAATAATATCAATTGAGGAAGATCATCTGCCTCAGCTTCTTGAGAGGCCAGTGGATAAACAGCTGCACAAATGCACTGGAAGAGATGAGAATACTCCTTCTGAGAAGGAAAGAGATAAGAAAAACGTAGGACAATCTATGGAACACACACCGTCATCTTCCAGAGAGCAACCAGTAGGGAAGGAATCACTGTCAAATGTAAGGGGACCGAGGACTTTAGAAAACATGGAATGGTCTTGAAGGAGATACTTTAATGTGTTATTCTCTGAAGCTAGAATCATTTTATTTTCTCTTTGTAAGCAAAATTCTGACAAATTAGGCCACTGATCTGCATGAACAGGGAGATAGAAATGTATTCCAGATAAATTTTGAAGGTACAAGGAAGAGAAGGTAGGCCTAAGAAAATGGTAGCAGCTCACAATGTGTGTATGGGCGTATGTCTTTTATGAATGTAAAAGCAAAAGTCATGAAAATAACTCATTTCTGGAAAGATTTTTTTGACAATAGATTCCAAATGACTATTTCATGTGGTTATATGTTAATAATAATAATAATAGTGGGATATGATAGAAGATCCACTGAAGGCTAGCAATCTGAAAAAAGAAGTGTTTCTCTCAGTGAAATATTTAAGTGGATTGTTTTTTTAACCCAAAAAGTGATATTTGTGATAATTTTGAGTCAGCTTTGGTAGCTGGAAACTTAGGTAGATTTATTGGGTGGAAAAAAAAGAAAAAAAATCTACTTTTTAATCAACATCAGAGAAGACTTTAACTGGCAAATTGAAATCCTAGAATTTTTTTAGATGTAGCTTTTACATGAATGTTAACAATGAATTCCCCAGGCAGTAATGATCTATAAAAAAAAATCAGGAAAGTACATTTCTTTGTAGTATAATTTTTTTTGGCATTGCTTCAGAACAAGCTGTGCTTGTGATCTAATTTTAGTATTGTCATTAAGTATTATCCATTGTTATATTCTTGAAGCATACATTAAAAAGATTAAGGTATAGGAAAAACGTAGGTATGCTCAGTCAGAATTATATAGTTCTCTTAGAAGAAGCAGGTATATCTTAAAAATGATTATAAAATTGTATCATGGTTGCATAATAAGTTTTAAGTAAGTGGTACATCTTAATTGAAAAAAGTCTAATGCACAGGCTTTACATTTTTTAAAAGAATAGTTTGCCAAGTCTTTTGACATAAATACATAATGTAAAACAAAACATTAGCGTTCTATAACCACAAGGAACTTAGATCTGTTGTCAAAAATAGCAAGATGCTTTGTGGTCTGTATTCTCTTCCACTAAATGTTAGACGGACTCTTCTCTGTATTACTACTTTATTAATGGGAAGAGATCCTGACACTATAATCTCCTTGGAAACAGATAATGATCAAGCTGTTATGGATTTAGAGATTTTAATTTAGAGAATGTGCTTATTATTATGGCATTCAGTAATAACTAGAAAATCTATTGTGTGTTTTCTTGACCAGAAACTTGAAATGTGACATTGTTCAGTTCCTTACTGAAATTTCTGCGTCCTGTGACTAGAGGAGCTTTAACCTTTTTAGAGAAAAGGAGTGGTCTACTTGACAAGAGATGAGGAGGTAGTAGAGAAAAATACGCTTTTTCCTGCTTTGGTGATGTGTTGTGGGCAAAATGTGCCCATCTGGTTGTTATTCTGCTCAATTAAATAACATTGTAAGATCTTCTGGGGCAGGAACTCTTTTGCACTGTAGTAAGGAAATGCAATCTCTGGCTTTTCTAGACTTTCCAACTGTTGTTATAAGAGTGGCTTAATAGTAACATTGAATTTCCTGTCTATGACTGCATATGTTTGACTCCTGTTGAAATCATTAGGCACTGTTTGCATTCTTTGAAAGACTTCAATTTAATATATACTTCTTATTTACTGTATCTTACTTTCAAAGTATGATGTAATGGGATTTAGCGCCTGCAGAAGCCAGTTAGGTCATCAAGTCCAGCTAGGATCAGCCTGCCCTGTCTGATAAGCTTTAGCAATGATGTTCTTTGAAAGCACATACTCTCAACTGGATAGAGTCTGGACCTTCCTTCAGATCCTCTTTATGGATTTTTTTTTTCCAAAAGCAAGTGAAAGCAAGTGGAGAGGGGAGAGAAGAAACCAGAAGAATGTTTCTTGTTTGGTTAAGGAAAATGATTCATTTTAGTTTTAAAGAAACATTGAGAAGGTAAACTGGATAGTCATTTCCAAAGGTAATTCCATTCCATTTTTGTTTTCTAGGAAATGTCAACCCTAATGAGTTGACGTAACTCTTAGTTCGTCTGCTTTTTTACATTTAGTTTGGGAAAACAAAAAATCAAAGAGACATGCACACACTCCTTTCAGACAAGCTCTGTCCATATGGGGCTGAACTATATGCTTCCCTGCATGATCCTGGTGGCCTACTGACCAGGTTGAATTTAGGTGTGAAGTGATCTTGTTCAGTCCAGTGCTACTACATTGATTTCCTTCCTTGACAGTGGGGAAGGCAGGGCTAGAAGGAGCCATATGCAATTAGTAAGTGTTCCCATGGCAGTTCTACATATAAGCCTCATCTGAAGCTGATGAAAACTTCTGAAAAGAAAATCTCTACTCTTGCTGCATCATGAATTATGAGAAGCCTGAGGGGCGTGTTTCAGCATGGCTTTTAGTCTTCCAGCTGCAGCCAGTTCTTCTGTTCTCTCATATCTTGCTGCTTTGACATTGTGTAGGTGCCTGTAGGATCTAGAAATACTTGTGCAACGGAGGAAAAATTGTTCTGTGTAATTATTGTCATGCAGCTGTCTCAAAGGCTGTCCAGGTCCAGTGGCCTACAGTAAGGTCCTCTCATTCTCTGTTGCACTAGAAAGAAGAAGTGTCTGGGAAGACCTGTATTTTTAATCCATTGCCATTTGCAGTCTTGAAGTCTACATAACTTTGTATTACTGCACTACGAGATCTCATTCTTTACTATACTGAATTCAGACCCTCCTAGCTGCTGGGAGTAAGCTTTGCTGTTTGACAGGCATTCACAGTCAATTATTTAACTGCTTATCTTTTAGAACCTACTGCATCTTAAGGGAGAGTAGAACCACTGCAATTTTTTGGCTTTTTAGAAATGAACAAGTCCATTTTCATCCTAAGGGCTGTGCATGGAAAATGTCTAAGAGTTTACAGCAGCACGTGGAGCCAGCAACCACTCTTTTTATCTGGGAGTTAACTGCCAGGCAGAATATTTTTTCTCAGGCATGGCTTGGAAGAAGAGGTTGCAGTTAACAAGAATATAATGTAATTAGAAAACACTGAAGGAACCACAGTGGAAATTAAAGCAACATTTCCTGCCCACTGCTTCTAGAGACTTACTGAGGTGCAATTCCCTACTCCTCCTCTTTCAGTACAAAATATGAACCAGTAAGTTTGTACTTGCCATGTTGCACATTTATGCTAAATTGCACAAAAAGCCAAGGATGTTGCTTGATCTAGCTGCTGTTTATATGAAAGCTGCTTAGTGACAAATCTATACTTTCACGAATAGGCTTGATACAACTGAACTAAAGGCATCTGATGTCTTCAATTCTTAGCATTACTTACTCACTATTTCCTACCAGCTAGTCCATTTCTTTAGTTATTGTTCTCAGAATCACTGCAAAAATTGTGCTGAATTGATGTGTGCATGTGAACTTGTTTTATTTCCCAGATGACACAGCCGTAATGATCACTGCTGGAAATCGGCTAAGCTTGGAATGTTTTTCTGCAGACTTGAAAATGTGCTTTATATAGATGTGTGCATACTAATAGCAGCTCGCAGCTGCAATAGATTTTGGGGTTTTGAGCATAAGTGAAAGATAGAGGTGAGAACTCTATGTGATTATAAGTAAGGGCTGGTCCATGAAAGAGATGTGCGCATATTTGGGCCCTCAAAACTAAAAGTAGTGAATGGTCTTCATATTAAGGAAGACGGCAGCTCTAGCTACCTTTTTTTTTTTCTCCCTCAAGAGTTGTTCTGTGCTTTTTGCTCTTTCCTATAATACTGCAGTATATTTGCAAGGCCAGAAATCTATATCACGCTCAAAGAACTGTGAGGCAGAGAGTGCAGTTCTGATGCTTACTTGAGCTCAACAGTCTCAGGGATCCCATGCCTCAAATGCCTGGCAGAGGTTTCTTCCTTTCTCTCTCTCCCCTTCCCTCCTGTCTTCCTCCCCTTCAGCAAATAAAGGGGCATCCATGTCATGCTGCCCTTTCTGTAGCTTTAAGGATATAATTCATTTTACACTTCCTCCCTCCTTTAACACACTACAAGAGCTGGGGTACCCCTGCAACTGCTGTTGCTACTTTGTTATTCCTGAACTACTTGAAAAGACAAATGACAAGAACTTAGCTGAATATTAACAGCCTCATTAACTGCACTTAACTTTCCCCATCCTTTTCCTCCTTTCCCTACTCTTCTGCTCCCTCCCCAACCTGTGATTTTAAACAGACATAGATGTGGAGTAGCACAGAAACTCTTAATGCTACTCTTAATGTAGAGAGAGGAGGGAGGAGAGCCTGATGGTAGATGTCATAAGTCAAAGTTATGAACCAGAGCTATGTGAAACTAGTTTTGATTTCCAGGGATGAAAATAAATTGTTTTGATTAGGTTTATGCCTTCTCAATGCTGTTTCACTCAAAGTTCATATTCAGGATATCTGCAGATCTCAGTGAGCCGAAATTGCTCAACTTCAAATGACCAGGAATGGGAATTATCTGAAATCCTGAGTTATTTCAGGAAGCAGAATTCTGCTATATCAGTAGTAGAGAACATGATATGATAAAATCTTTTTTTTTTTTTTTCCTCCCAACTCAGCCTTCAAAATAAGGCAAATTGGAAAGACAATGGAATTTTGAGTGAGAGCAGTTGGAGACTAATGTTTATTCTTATTTGAAGGAGGAGAGAATAAACTCTGTCCCAGATCACTTGTTCAAGATTATTTTAGTTGGTAATGCAAGTGTTGGAAAGACTTCATTCTTAAGGCGATTCTGTGAAGATTGTTTTTTCCCAGGCACAGCTGCTACTGTGGGTAAGTTTAAGAAACATTACAAATATTATTATTTCTCCAGCAGTAATAGTACCTTCTAATGATATTGAGTCGGTCTTGTAAAACACAAACGCACAGATGTTGTAAAATCTGTTACCCAAAAGTGGAGAAGGACATGCAAAGAGAACTCTGCAAAATTTGGGAGCAGATTATTGACAGAGAGCATTCAAATTAGCCTTCATAGTGAAATCCTATCATTGAAGTCAATCAGAAAACCCTATTGACTTAATTGAAGTGCAGTTTCCTTATAAATCTCTTTGTTCTGAAATGAACACCATGTTCAGTAGACTGCAGTATAGTATGTACCATCCCATCTCCACCCCTCCAAGGAATTTGATTTTGTTTTAAAAGAGAAAGTAGTATCTGAATTATGTTTAAAAATTTAGCATATATGAAGCAAGAAAGAAGTATGCTAGACCAGTGTTGTCACAAGCTAGCAGCTACATTGTACTTATATTGCCTGAAGCTGTAAGCCAAGCTTTTAGAAGTTAGGCTTGTAATTAAGGTTCAAAAAATAAACAGATTTTTGCAAGGCAGCTGAATTACTATAAATAATTAGATGGATGTTATTTAGTTTGTATGCTTGTTCTCTAGCAGATGTGAAACAAAACTTATTTGTTCATAATAAAAGGTGTTTAAATTAGTGAATAGCTAAGAACACCTGGCTGACCAGCTGCTGTAAGCTCCCCTGACACGCTCATCAATCCAGTCAAAAGACCTAAGAGAGCAATTTACATGCCCAGTCACCTTGATGCTTCACTGTAAGCTTAATAATTTCCTGGACTTGTAGTTCTTCATTGACTGAAACTCCAGTCGAATGGGAACTGAGACACCGAAGCCTAGATCAAAAAGCCTTCATCTGGTGCTACCTTCTATCCATGTTAACTTGTTGAATGGTGGCAGGATTTCTATGTCTCTGACGTCTTATAAATTGCAAGGAATTGCCTGGAGCTTCCAGAGGAAAAGCATAGGAATGAGTCTGACCTTCTGATCTTTTGGCTGTCATCCATTAATGACAAGAAAGTATTTGTCATAACTTTGATTCAGCCTTCACATCTATGGGTTTTACAAGCCATGTGGTTGGCAAGACATACAGTTCAAAAGCAATGTGAGCAATCTGGAGAAGAGATTGAAATTTTTATAAAATAGCCCAAATTCTTACCCTTGAGATACAGGTAGTGAATATATCCCCCATCCATTGATTGCCCATTGAAAGAATTCAGATTTGGATTCTTCTACCAGTGGTAAATTCAATTGATGTGGAAGACGACCTCGAAGAAATGATAGATGGCCCCCGAGGTCTCTTCCAACCTGAATTATTCTATGATTCTATGATACAGTATAGTGTAGTGCAATAGTTTACAAGAGCAGGTAATGATTGATTAATGTTCAAGACTCATAATGTTCAAACTACATAAAAGTTAGGGTACTAACCTAGCTATAGGCTGCTCATCTTCTTTATGCTGTAGCAGGGAGAAAGTTCTCCACTATTCAGTTCTTTTATTTTCAGCATTCATCTAAGGTTCTACTATTCCCTTAGTGTGATGCCTTGTGCTTTTTCCACTGGGTGTAGAAAGTGCCTGCATGGCTGGTTCGGATAAAATGCTGAACTTTCAGAAAGCTGAAGTTATACAGCATGAATTTCAGACTGAGTGGTTTAGACTGCCATAGGCTCTTGATGGACTTTTCAGAAGGGCTCTTCAATCGTGTACCCTGATTTAAAAAGTTACTTATAGCTTTTTCAAAATGCAGTTACTCTGTTACCATTTAGTATTTTATTACTGAAGATCTAATGTCTTAGAGACTAAAGAGAAAGAGAGAAATAGAAAATTATGTTTTTCTGTTAGAGGCATAATTTTTGTCTCTATTACAAAATGTAGCATCTACATGAAATTGTTACTCTGCTTGATTTGTTGTCATTTGCTGGATTGGAATTTCAGAGTTCTAACTGAGTGTATGAGGAGACAACCTAGCTTGTATTTCTGTTATAGGAGTGGATTACAGTGTGAAAACAGTCACGGTAGATAACAGACATGTAACCCTGCAACTCTGGGACACTGCTGGCCAAGAACGGTGAGAAAAACATTCTAAGGTTTTATATGCTTGAAAAAATCTATTTAAAGATTAGGGTCCTCATCCTGCTTCTTAGGAGAGGAACAAAGATAAGGAGATTCTTAATAGAGCCTATTAAATCACAATACATATAGAACCTCCTGTGGCATCTATAACATGTGCTAAAAAGCCCTCAGAAATCTTAACTTTAGACAGAGCTCTCTGTGAGAGAGAAATTTCTGCTGTGATTTCTAAACTTAAAATGAAGGAGGATGGGAGAAAGTGCATTATGCAACTGATTTTTGGGAGTAATCCAAAAGAAATATGGCAAGGCAGATGAAATTTTTCCAAATATTCTTTCCAAAAATATTTTTTTTGAAAAGAATTTATTTGCTGTTGCAGTCATTGGTAGTAGAAGTGTCATTCTTGAGCATTCTGCTGAATGTGAAAAGGGAGCTCCTGATGCTGGAAGAATGGGATTGCTTGTCACAATTTATAATCTGTTTCTACTTCCATCAAGTTCTCCAGTGAAGATCAATATATCAACTTCTCCATCATCGAGTTTGTGGAATTATGGAATTAATATATAAACAAAATAAAAACATATTTAACTCTTACAAAGATTAGAATGTTGTAAGAAACTGCAGAGCAACATTCTCCATTATTTTTTACACCTGTGTTTTGCTGGCTTCCAGTGTAACTGCATTTCAATAGTTGTATGAATAGCCTATGAATTTAAAGTGTAAGCAATTAAGTAGTGGCAAAATTTGGGGCCATTACTTAGGAAGATATATATTTATAGCAGCTTATATAGCCATGGCCTAAACTGGGCCAAGAGAGGGATAAATGCTTAAGATGCTTGCATTTGACTCTTGAGGAGATCCAGCAGGGTCTAGCCTCTGCCAGCCCCTGTCTAGCAGATATTAGCAGAGTTATGTTGTCACATTACTGCTTGTTTCAGATAGCTATGAACAGATTCTTCCTTACAGGTACCGCAGTATTACCAAGCAGTTTTTCCGAAAAGCTGATGGTGTCATTGTGATGTATGATATAACAGCAAAAGATACATTCACAGCTGTGAAGCAGTGGCTCGTAAGCATTGAGGTAACATGGCATAGCTTTATGTCTAAACTACTGTGTCTCTATGTTTTTTCAGATAGGGAATGTTAGCTGGTGCAAAGCAGAGAAGGCAGCATGTTCCTTGTGGTAGCAATTAATTTTTGGCTTGTTTTATTTGCAATTTTGATCTTCAGAGTTGTCACTAAATCCAATTTAGAATCTCTTTGTCCATGAAAATAATCACAGTTCTCAGTTTTTAAGGAGTAAATATCTCCAGTGGCCACTGCTTACTGGGTCAGTTTACTTGCCCCTGGCTTTCCTTCTACCAGACATAAATGGGAGCTTGGGTAGGAAGCCCAATATAGAGTCATCTGATTTCTCGTGAAGTTTATATAGCTGAGGTCCTCCTTGTTTCATTGCTAACACTGGGAGGTGCTTTGAATCAGAGATACTATTGGTAAGTAACAGTTTGGCAACCAGATATTCAGCTCACAGGAACCTGAATGAAAACAAGCCTGTAATATCCACATGCTGTGCTGCAAAACTGGCTCATGGTAGAAAATTCAGTTTTCTGGGGTAACTGATACAGATCATATTTTTAAACACTTAAAAAAAAAAGAAAAAAAAAATATCATGGTCTGAACACTAGGTGGCTTGGCAGGTTGAAATTATGCCTCAGAAATTCAACTCTTTCCTAATGCGCGTAGCTTTCCTCCTCTGAGTAGCTCCATTGAAGTGAAAGTAGTATGATGCATGTGTAAGAATGGACCCTTATTAAGATTGTTTAAGATTGAAACAAATCATAAGTTGTTACAATTTATCATGGTAAAACTAAGAGGAGAATTCAAATTTTTGATAAAGAATAATGCTGTGATCAAAACATGTGTGTTTTATTCCATGCTGGAATAGTTTACTCATCTTTATGGATGGAATCTATTTACTGCTTTGCCATCCAGCCCACTTAATTTGTGATGTTTTACTAATAATTCTAATCATATTCAGAAAGAACTTACATTTGTTCCTATTACGTGTATTTTTTCTCTCTATGTACCTTATGTAATTTATTTGGCATAATTGTACCTAGATGTCACTGTTGTCCTCCTGTCTATGTAATTAGAATATCAGTGGCTATATGTGAACATTGTCAGAGCCTGTGGAGTGTCATATTTTTGTTCTCTCTCTATTTTTAATATGAGACCTGAATGTCTGTTGTGCTGGACCATTAATCATAAATTCTGAGCACTTTAGCTCAAGCTGTAGGAGAATCTGTCATCTTCATGTCTTTAGTCCAGCTTGAATGCCTGATATGTTCCTAAGAAAAGTGGCTCTTACTTAGCTCAAGTGTCTTAAATTTCATGTTGCATCATGACATTTGCTTGTTTATTCTCTTGGTATGTATTTTTTAAAGAAAGTGCCTCAGCTGATACTTACTCTTTAATTTGCAGGAGGCAGCTGGGGAGAATGTACCTGTGCTTTTATTGGGTAATAAAACAGATAATGAAAAGGAACGAGAAGTCCCCAATGGAATGGGAGAGCATTTGGCTATGGTACAGTATTCAGAGTGGAACTCGTATAGAACTTGAATGTGAAGGTTCTTGATTTGAGTCTGAATGTGTCTACGTTTATAAAAATATATATATTTTTAATCAGACAAGTATTTTTAAAGGTGAGGAGTCTTGCCATACTCATCAGTCTAGCTCTCAGTGGTGTAAACACTGGTATTAGGTGGTTGTAAAATGGTCGAAAGACAAAAATTAAAAGGTCAGTGGTGCTAAAGATTCATTCTTCTTTCCTCTCTCTTTTTCTCTCACTTTCTTTCTGTCTTCCTTTTTGCATTCTTACACTCTCATTTCTCTTTTTATCTCTCCTTTTTTTCTCCCTCTCTTTCTTCTTTGCATTGATTCTTAAGAGTGAGATAATTTCAGGACGTTTTCTCCACCCCATCCCCTTTAAGGCCACAATAATGTGGCAGTAGAAAGTGTGTTCTTTTTTAGCATCTTTTCATCATGCAGAGAGACAAAGTAAATAGAGTTAACATTTGCCAGAGCACTCAAAATATCCATGCACCATAATTTAAGAGCCAAAGGACTGCACATAGCATATTTACATTTCTGCATATGATGCTCATCATTCTTTTTCTTTTGAATCTCTCTCTGTAATGCATATAATACAAACAGCAGTGACTCCAAATTATTCATTTATTTAGAGTACATCAACCCAGTGTTGATGAGAAGTGAGCTCAGGTGGGTAGAAGTGTAGCTGAATTAAACCAAGTGTTGGATTTCTCACATGTACTTGTCTGTAACTAGAAGGTATACTGCAACAAACAGAAGGTAAGTGAAAGGAAAGTAAATAGAAGTGCAGTTAAACTGTTCTCAGTTTATAAGAAAGATTACTATTGAGTACCTCAGTGTAAATGAAAGATTTAGGACCTCTTTTTTTTTTAAGTCTATTTTGAATATTCACACAGTCTTGAATACAAACATACCTCCACATTCAGGTTTGTGACCATTATTTTGTCTTTATCTGAAAGCAATATCATCCTTTTTATCCCTCAAAGCTTCTTTCTCTAGGAAGTTTGTTTGGTTTTCTTGTAGGCATTGAAATGCAGTGAAATTTCATGTCCTGGAGGATTCTTGCTAGGTAGGAGTATGATGTGTAACACTGAATCCTTCTTTGAAAATGCAACTGACTCATAAACCATAAATGAACCAAGTGGGTGTCTTACATGTCATTTAGCTCTCTTCAGAATTTGCACTGGCAAAACAAAATTTAATCATTCTGCATGATATGCAAAACTCACACCGCACTATGCCATTAATTCCAAATTGTTATGCAAGAAAAACATTTTACATAAGTAAAACATGAAAAAAGAATGAAAATAAAAAAGATAATGCTCAAATGAATGACCTGAACGACTCATTTGAATGTTTGATTGTGCTCACAGGACTTACGGGAAGGAATGACTGGTGACAACTGGCTAGTTGAAAAGCAGCACAGAAATAATTAAATTGCAATGATTTGTTTGTTGAGCTTATAATAACTTTTTATTTTAATGAAATCTTAATTCTTGGTAAATTCCTACGAAATTCCTCTGCTGGAAATGCAGTTGCTTATTTTGTGAATAATCTCATGAATTACTTGTAAGTGGACCAAAATACACTTGACTAGGTGCTGAGCTGAGAGTCACCTGCATAGCCATCCTATGCTGAAAGGCCCTGTACAGACAAGGAATCAGGTCACTTAGGCAACCCAGAAATCCAACAGTATTTGTGGGCTGTTTCATGGATATGAGCTCACACAAGATGGGGTTGGTTTCTTTTCTGTGGTTAGCAAAATAAGTTCTTCTAGAGAGTGTTTCAGCCCAGCTGTTGTAACTCACGCTTTGCTTCAGTGTTAGATCTTAAAAGTCAGTGTACTTTAAGATTCGGGAAGAAACCCAGGGGCGCTCCCATTATTAAGGCACACAGCACTAAGCTTATGGGGCATGGCAGGCAGCACAGTTCTTCATTAAAATGAAGCAGAGCATCCTGAAGACGGGTAGTTGCAGGCTGATACTCCCAAGAAAAGAGGAATAGTGTGAGGATGGTAATTCTGGAAAGCATCAGAAGGAAAAGATCCTCCTGAAGCTGGCTGATAGTTGGGGGAATATAAGAATAAACATCATGATGGTAATGAGAATTTTGGAGTATATACTTTGGAGTATATACTTAGGATATATGTAGTATATACTTAGTATAGTACTTTGGAAGGCATATAATTTTGGAGTATATACTATATATATACTTTGCAGGAAGAAAAATCTTTGACAAAAAATGTTCACATGCAAAACAAGACTGACCTGATAGCAAGCATCTGAAACTCTATTGCTAAGAAATGTTGAAGTTATGGATATGTACTGTGCCGGTCTGCAAGGTGTGATCATTTAATCATCATACTTGATTACAAAGTTCCCAGGGATTACTAAACCAACGGTGCAGACTGTTTGGGGTTGGGAAGAAGATACAGAAAAATATCACAAGGACAAAAAAAAAACAAAACAAAAACAAACAAACATACAAAAAAGCAAAAAAAAAACCTCTACAGCACACTGCAAGGCATGTTTGTATTTGAGCTTTTGAGAGATCAGTTTATCACAGAGGAAAGCCACTGTATAGAACAAATATCAAGAACAAATATCATCTGAGAAATGCATATGGTTGCTGTTTTGGGGTTACACTGGGTCTTCCTTTATTTTATTACTATTTTCAGTCAACTACAAAATATAGTCCCATCTTTTCATACAGCTGGTTGGACAGAATGGCCTATTTCTCCTTGTTTTTCTTCATTTATAGTTTCAGTGTATGTCTTGCTTTTTTTAGAATTGGCATGAGAAGCTGTGCAAAACTAATTGAAACAGACTTTCCGTTTTATCCTAGGATTACAATTTAATTTTCTATGAATGCAGTGCATGTTCTGGGCACAACACCAAAAAGTCCATTCTTCACTTAGCAAGGTAAGAAGAAAAATATGCAAGCTATAAATGTAGCTGACTAGTCCCTGTCATTGATGATAGAATTATTTCTTTTTGCTAAATTAGTTTCACAGGAACTTAAGGTGAGAATTCTTTTATTTCTTTTAAATGGGTCTATATTGGGTTGCTCCAACCCTCAGGTCCACACAGAGATTCATGGAAGTTGGTGATGCTCTACATGGATCTAGAATGACCTGAATTGATTCTAGGAAAAGTGTGTACGGAAGACTTGATTGTTCTTGCAGGAAGGTCATGGAGGTTTGGATAAACATGTTTGGATATGGATGCTGAGGAGCCCTTTCAGCAGAGCACTGGATGTGTCTCCTTTACTTTGCTCATGACAGCTCAAATTCAGCTGTCTGCTTTGGGTCTGGGAGAGAGGGAAAGGAGGATTTTCAAAACTATATGAAGATAAGGGATAAAAATACCAATAAATCTCTGTCCCCTGAAATGCTTTAACTGGTGAAAATACTGGTAATGGGAGCACAGATCCTTAATGTTGTTGGTGAAATTTTTGGAATCTGTCAGAGAATTGACAAATGTTTACATACCCAGATATGCATGGGGGATGAAGGGGTGAGGGACTTGCTCAAGCCTCAGAAACAACAAATGAAAGTCACTGTTTTTATTCTCTGAAATGCAGAATAATGCTAATAATAATGCTAATAAATGCTAATAAACAGCACCATCAACATTTTTCCAATTGAATGAAAGTGTGTTTTGTGATGGAGTCACTATTATTTTGCTTTGGTTTTGCTTGTTTATTAGATCACAAAATTCTGCCATTTTCTGTTAATCTCTGGACTATTCTATGTTTGTAGAGAAGATTTTTTTTTTGATCTCTTATGAATATTACTACCTTTTTCTCTTAATTATTTTCTGTTCCTTTCCTCCAGGATTTTAATGGAACATGAAGATAAAGTGAAAGAGAAAACCATTCAGCTTCAACCTGATACAAATAAGAAATCTTGCTGTAGTAGGCCATAAAATGATGGGGCATGTTTAGAACAAACACACTACAGTACATCATCAGATTTTGCTTATCCCTCAAATGTCACTTTTACTATGTTCCGAATATAGGTGGAAGTAATTCTTGAATTTTTTGTATACTCTGATCTTCACTTGTTGGCAAGTAGTTGGTTGGCTAAAAGTAATACACCAACAATTACTAAGTATAAGAATACATTTTAAAATTTAATATGAAATATACATGAAGGGATTGAAGGTTCTCATAAGTAGCATTAACATATGTTGCTGCATATAGGTCTTTGATGAAAAACCCTTCCTTGCATTTGGTTGTGCTGGACCAGATATGCCTAAGCAGGTTGGTGAGGTACCACAGAGTCTTGTTTAAGCTATCATCAGATAAACTAATATGTTTCCAAGATAAGAGCTACCTTCCATCATAAGAAACCCAGACCTCATATTTACTTATGGAAACTTTTGTAGAATAAATAAAATTGAGCCAATTGAGTGTGGGTTATGCAGCCAGCATATGGTCAACAATCATTCCTGTTGGCATTTGTCTTTACTGCATCCAGTTATTATGGTAAACATTCAAGAATAATTATGCATGATGGTAAGTGTGCTGAAAAAATGGAATGCATGCCATAGTTTTATTTCATTAAATATCAGAAGCAAAACTGTAGGTGTTTTATAAGAGAATGTTACAGATGCATTATGTTTTTAAACTATTTTCTAAATACCTCTGAAAATTTACTTTTAACTTGAGTAATGAATCAATTTGAAACTAAAGAGACTAGGGTTAAATACATATTCATTAAGTAATTCTCTTAATTTATCTTGGAATAAAATCTTTCAAAGTAATTCTTTGTGCTCTTGGGATTCCTGCTTGATGAAAGGTATATATTTATTGCCAAGGAATAGGAGTTTGCAGAATTTCTCCTACAGCAATTTGTGTTTTCCTGTCAGCAGTCAAATGTCCTTCTCTTGGTTGGGATACAGCTGTTACCCCTTTCCCTATCAAGCAGAATTACCAGTATTTTCCTTCTTTTAAGCAATGAAGAATGGACCAAATAGCCTAGGATGATCTAACACGTTTTTGTTGTTGTTCTCTACTAATTCCCGTGAGTCTGCCCAAGCAGATGAAAAAGTCTCTCCTTGTTTTCAGTAAAATTACTTAACCTCATCTTCCCCAAAATGAAATGAAAACAAAAATACAGAACATTCATTTCTAAATAGGAGTAGGCTTTCTGTTAGCTTCCTAGGGTTGCTTCTTGAAGTCACATATGATCTGTTACACATAATCCATCTTGGAAGTCTTCCTGAAGTTGAATTACCCCTATTCAGTCTTGGCTGCAGCTGAGTTAATGCAAATGACTAATTTAAACAGTGAAACAAAACAACTGTTTATCCTATTTTCAATCAGTGAAGAGTTGTAATAAATTTAAATATTGTCTTTGCTATTGGACTGAAAACATAGTGCTCCCCTGCAGCAAGGTGTTTTATATGACATTAATACCTAGAACTTAATTCCAAACTTACTACCACTCCAAACTCAGGTCCTTATTTTTTAGCTTTCTGAAGTCCATGTTAATTTTGGAGGATATAAGAATTTACTGGTGAACTGGATTTTCTCATCTGACTTTTCTTCCCTAGTATCACTTTTATCTTTTAGCATACCCAGAGACATAGCAATATACATATATTGCTATACCATATAGTTACAAAGTAGTTAATAAAGCTCAGATGCAGTCTATTTCAAGCGGGGAGGCTGCAGTAGTGATTAGAGGCTCATCTTTCCTATCGGTCATTACTGTTGTGTTTTACTTTGTGCTGATTGTAATACTCATTAGAGCACAACCATTAGACCAGGTCATAAACAAGTTTAAATTACTACGTTGGCAAAATCTGGGAAAAAATCAAGGAAGACAGAGGGAACTTTCTGCTGCATTAGTGAGCTCAGCTAGTAGGATGGCACAGGTGAGAGCGTAGAGCTGAAATAATGGTTGAGTTAAAAAAACAAACCTAGAGGGATGGAGAGCCTGTAAGCTCTCTGTAAGCTGTTTAATCAGCTTATCACTTTAACTTTAGGTAACTTTAGGTACTACTAGGTGGAACTATGAACTGATATGCCCTGCTTCTAGGGGGCTACTGAGCTTAATGCTGCAACAGCCAAAAAACAGTTTGGGTAACCCTGCCAAGAACTTAAAAGCCTCAAAACTGCCACCATGTAGTAGCTTAGAAATACAGCACCCAAAGCTGCAAAGGTCAGTGCAGTTCCCATCTGAGTGAAGTGTCCTGATGATGCTGCATGGCCTTGTCTGTACAAGTGGGTATGATTGAAGTAGATGCAAAACAGGTTTGGTTAAGGTCTTTTGATTCCAAGCTATTAATGTTCATCAATTGTCATAGCAACCCTCTATCTTATGCATATGTATTGTGATGCAAGACATAAATCATTAATGCAGCTTCTCAGTGACAGGATTTCTTTTATGCCTTATATTAACAGAGCAACTTATCTGCGTTAAATCATGTCTGCTCTCAGAGAAAGCCAGGTCAGTGATACCAAGTCCCTGTGTTGTTTGGCATTTTCACAATAGTCTTACCACTGATCAAGCTTGAAAATGACACTAATATCATCAAAAGGTAAATAAAAATTGTTGAACCCTGGAAAGTATTTTTTCCTTTTTTTTTATGTAGAAAAAATGAATCTGTTGCAATGCAGTGACTCCTGCAGAGTAGTACTGGAAGATCACTTTGTGATCTACTCAAAAATATATACTATAGAATATATTATACTATAATAGTATAAAAGTATAAGAACTAAATGTCTAGTTCTGCCTGCAGGAAGGTCCCCAGAACAAACACCGTGAAAAAGAGCTCTAAGAACATCTGGCAAGAACTACTTGGAGCTGGGAATGAGAAATGCATATGAGAATGGAGTTGGAGTATACAGTTCTGTAGAGACTCCATGTACCCATGGAAACATTGGGTGGTCCTCATAATATGGAATCAGGACATTACAGCAACCCTCTCCCAAATCCTATAGGGCCTTGGAAGCCTCGATTTTCCTTTGATCACTGTGATTTGAAAATACTCATCACTGCAGTAAACACTCTTGGTTCCCACTGGGATGGATGGAGCTGTAAAACTGTGGTGTGCTTATGATGTGAAGTAGAAAAAAAGCATAAGCCCCTTTCCTGGAGCTCAATGTGGTTGAAGTTTGGTCACCTTCTTGGAACTGTGTCATTAACAATATTGGCAGGAACCTAATCTTGTAACACTGGAGGGAATGGGCACTTGCAGCAACAAAACATGGTGACAACTACAGAATAGGGGCATACATTTCATTGTCAATTAATGAAAGACTATGCAGAAAAGGAAGTACACTGCACTGTTTGAAATACTACTTCAAAACTGGTAAGTGATCTTTTCTGGTCAAGTTTTCTTTTTTCTTGTGTCTTTTCTGATGATTTCTGTTATATAAAAAAAGGCACATTCGTAGTGGAGGCAGACCCTTCTAAATTCTCCTTTTTCTTTGTCCTTTTTTATTTTTTAAACAATCTATCTTCTGTTTCCCCTCCCTCCCTCTTGCTGAAGATTCATACAGTTGGCAAGAGAAGTGGATGCCTTGAAGTGCTCACAAGGTATAAGTTAAACAAGTAAAACAATAAGATTTCCTCTTTCAGCTGTAGTCACATCAGTAATTATTGGCAGAAGAGAAGTTAAAATCAAGCATTGTTCTAAAGCTGAAGGCATCTTTATACAAATGGAGCGGGCACAGAAAAAAATCTGGTAGAATTCCTTACCTTGAAGTCCCAGAATCACAGAAATGTTGGTGGAAAGGAAGTTTTGCGTGTTTTCTTGTTTAATCTACTGCTCAGAAAGCAGATGATCTACTTATGAATAATCCCTTGAAGTATTTGAAGGATAAGATCCTGGTCATTGTGTTAGGAGATATGTTTATCCCCATGCCAAGCAAATGAAAGAAATGTGCTTTAAAGGAACTATGATCAACTGTGCTAGACAGAGTATATTTTGTTGATGAGTTATGATTTAATTTAATTTTACATAGATACCATGATCCCCAAAGCATATTTTTAGACCATAAAAAATGGAGATACTGTACAGTTTTCTAATGTAGGTAAAAGCAATATAAATAGTTTCTAGAAAGTGAAAAGCTAACAGTCTTACATTGGCAAAACAAGAAAATAAAAAAACTTAAAAATAAGCAGTATTTTTAACTGTTTTAAGTCTTCTAGTCTGCCTCATTCTCAGGTAATTACAAAGACTTTTAGTCAAAAAGATGCTCAATCTCATCCAATTCATGATGAGATCATGATTTAATGACTAATGCCATGGAGACTGGAAGATGCATGGATTAGGCTAGGGACACAGTTTTGATCAATAGCATGTGATTAAATGGTCATCATTCATATAGTAAAAAAAAAAAAAACTTGAAGCATACATATCAAGATTATAAACAATAGTTTAAGCAAAAGATATTGAAAGAAAAACAATGAGTTTAAGGGAATACGGACACTACAGACATTTCAGTAATATCAGAAGCTACATACATTTTTTTTAAAGACATACCTTCTTCCAGCAAACAGAAACCACTGCACTCTTAAAACTAGTATTTGCACTTTAAGTTGACTTATCTAAAACATCAACAAAGTAAACACCAATTCTCTATTTTTTTTGAAAATTATTTTGTATTAAGAATATTGTGGAAAGGAGAACTGAAATACAGCATGGCCAAGAAACATGAATTACTCACCATTTTAGAGACTTTGCATTCATCACATCTAAATACCAAATATCTGATTTCAGAGGGTCTCATGCAATGTAAAATCCAGCTATAAAAATGCACCACAAAATATTTTCAAGGATAAAAAGCTAATGTTCTTTAAAGCTCTGGCAGACATCCATTTGTGAAGATAAATTTTAAAATTAATGATGCATATTTTCCAAATGATAACCTAAAAAATAGCTGTTCATCTTTCTATTAACTTACTTATACTTTGCATAGCTATTATTTTAGACAGTGAATGATAGATAGACCATGCCAGTGCCTAAAGTAGTGCCAGAAGTAATATCATTATTTTTCAGCAACTATGTAATGACAAGTAATCACAAAACTAGTTCCTATTATGAAGCAACAAAATTTTTCTCGTGTACAATATACACATATATACACATATATATATATTGTATATTTATATTAAATATAAGGTCAATAATGCTGCCATGGCAAAGTGTTGTCATGGTCTTCTATATTAAGGAAACTGTCCTAATCGCCTGTAACATGCAAAGCTTGGAAGAACCATAAATTCACAGGAAGTAGTACAATTTCTACTCTTCTGCCATCCCAAAGCTAACCAGAATTCTCAAGACTGTTGCTTATTTTGCCTATATATTTGATAAAAGCTATGGTTCTGTATACTGTACATTCACAGTGGGAACCCAGCCCTCCGTACTACCTGCAAGAGGGATCCAGTTACCACTTCCCATCAGAGTAAACATTCTAGTATCTAATATGATAGTCTTGCAAACAGTTATTCTTAGCTTGAAGTTCAGCAGTTCAAGACTTGACTCCATTTTCTTTCCATCTTTCTGAAAGGTTTCTTGCTAGCGCATTTTGTAGTCATTAGATACTGATGTTTCACACAGCTGTCCTTTAAAATCCAAGTCTACTGTGAAATCCAAGTCACGCTGTAATAAGATTTCAATATAACATGTAAGTAAGGTTGTAAGTAGATTAGTTTATGAATTCAGTTATGATTGCTCAGACTGAAGAAATTTGCAGACTCAGGACATAACTAGTGTGTTTTTAAATTTTCTTTGTTTTTAAATGTTGCTAACACTGAAGAAGTAGGATGTAGGAAATGTAATAGCATTCCTCATATAATCTGTGTTTATGGTATCTTTTCATATCTTCTCAAGCTTGCTTTAGTGTCTTGGCTACAACTAAGAAGCTCTTGCAAGGCTATGCTAATGTAAATATCCTCAAATAATTATTCAAGGGTTTGCCACATTGAGACACTTGGTCTAGGGCATTCATGCTTAAAGTTGTTCAAAAACAGCTGCTCTGGTAAATTTCCAACTGCAGAAAAGCAGTTGAGTGGTAAGAAAGCCAGTCTGAAGCACATTCTTTCTTTTCCCCAAAAAGAAAACAGCTGAAAGAAAATGACTCCTTCCCCAAGGACAGCATTAAGTATTATTCTTAGAATTTAATATGAGATTTTTGGTATAGAATAGGAAAATGCATGCAAGAAAAAGGAAGATAATGCAATGATTTTTGCTGTAGAAAAGGAATTTAGGATTCCTACAGTTTTAACAGCTGCATGAATTGATTGTTACTAGGTTGTTTTTATAATTGGATATTGTAATTGAAAATGAAGGGGTTTTGTTCAGCTTGTTTTGGCAGAAATTGATGCCATTGTTTCTCCCAGGAGTCTTGCTTCTCATATTTTGCTCTCCTCTACCAAAGGAGACCAAAAGATCATATCTCATAGTCTACTCAGAAGATAAAAGAAGTCAATGGCTAAGTTAAGGACATAATTGGTGAGGGGTAGGAATTGAACTGTAGCCGAGAAATTGAGAAACTGGAACTACAACTCTTGCCAGTCATTATACAGTCATATGTGTCATGTTTTAGCATTAGTGGAAATTCAAATCTTAAAAACATTTTTTTTTGAAATTTTTGTAATTGCAAATTGATTTTTTTTCACAGAAGAAGTTCAACCAATTCTACAAGAGATGTTTAGTCCACAGGGATCTGTTTCACTGCTTTTCTTACATCTTCAGTTAGGTCCTGCAAGTAGCATTCTGACAGTCACAGAGGACAGACTTTGAAATGGCATGTCTTAAAAAATAACTCATGGACCAGCAATCATTCTTATGAAAAACAAAAGAAAATTAATTCTTCTTTTGAAAATTTGACTCTTGCAATTAGTGAGCTGAGCTTCTCTGGCAGGACTTTACACAACCTTGATAATCTGAAATCACTATTACGTTTAGTGACTGCTCATTATTACAGCATGCATTTACTGGTACATACACATACAGTTCAATATTGAAACTATGTAATTTGCATAAGACAAAAGCACTAATGTGTTAGTAAATGTTCTAACTAAAAAGCAAATATGGAGGAGATTAGTTGCATTGGTGATCATGTCATTTGACTGGTGAGTTCATGCAGAAACTCAATTGATTTTTTTTATTTCTTTTTAATTAATTCCATGAAGGAGAGTCCTCGGACAGTGAGTTTTTAGGAAATCTGACTACTAAAATTAGTTACTCTTGATGAACCTCTTTTGGCAAGGTAGAATTTACCACTGATTTTAAAGACAGTCTTTCCTGCCTGTGACACAAAGTGTGATCCAGGATGACTGCAGAGGACAGCTGACTTGGTGATGTAGCTAGAACCTTTCTTCCTTTCTGTGCTAACTTGATTGCTGAGTTCTGGATCACTAGCACTGCATTACCATTGCTGTCATCAGCATTGTTTGAAGCTGCAACTAGGACTCTTAATTATTAACAGGAATATGGAGCCCTTTTTCGTGCCTGTGTTATTTATACTCATTTACTACTGATTATACTTTGTCATCAGTGGAACTGAGAATTAGAAGTAGTGATGCTGACTCACCACATTTTTTGCATTTGGTTTCATGGATATAGTCCCATAGATTTCTTCCCCTCGTCTCACAGTTAGATAGTCCTCTAAGTAGAAGACCGTTTGCTTCCAGTGTGTATAAGGAGCATCAGGTGCTAGAAAATATATAGAGACACTATTTATAGATACTTGGTCGTTGTCTTACAAGTCAAGGTAGGTTGGTGAAACAGCTGAAAACAAAGCTCCTCTTCTCATTGGCTGCTTAAACTCCTACACTACAGTAATAAACATGCCTCACAACAGCACAACTGTATTGACAAAAATAAACTGTTTTACTCACTCCGGTAAGAAATCACTCACAGGAATAGGGTAATGAGGCTCACCGGGGTAAGTGGGAGTTTAGATTCTTTAGATTCTTAGGGCCTATTTATATAAGCAGTATGTATGAGGTTATATGATGGGGAAAAAATGATGAGCTTGTTCTCTCTTGACTCTGAGAGAAGCAAGTTTCAGGTTTGAGGGAATGTGCAACCTGCTGTGTCTCACAGAGACATACCCCTGTCTAATTCTGTAACCAGTCATCCCTTATCTTCGTAGTGATGGGCATGAACTATTGGGACATAATGCCCATAGAGTTCTAAGCCTGGTAGTCACTGTGGAATCCTGCGATGCTTTTGTTGTATTCCTGCAAGCAGTTGTCTTTTCCTCATCCTGACCCCACTCCCAACAAAAGTTGGGACAACAGTTTTTATCACTGAAAAATATTGGAAGTAGAGCAATTTCTCATGTACCATCTTATCAGTAGCAACAATATACTGGTGTGAATAGAAATGAAAAGTACAAATTACCTGTAGAAAATCCCATTTTCTTGTGGCACTTTGTAAATTCAATATTAAAATAGGTGACCAAGGCATGAATATAATCATTACGCTGAATTTGGAGGCAGAATGCAGAAGTGAATGCCAGTTCTTCAGTCTTCACTGTATAAATATCTACTTCCTATTTTGAGAAGAAATAAAGAAATCATTTACATGCAGAGGTCTGTGCCTATTGTAGGATAGGGCATTTTGTCTGGTTTAAGTGTTAAATTAGGTATTTAAACACTATATTTAATAATAGCAATAAAAAACAACAAGCAACCCCTTCACCTCCAAGAAATCAGTGCTATATTGGACTCTATTATTTCATAAATAAATGTCCAAGAAGGGGAAATTATAAAACCAGAAAAAACATCCAAAGATAGAAAGGCAAAGCAGTGAAGAGAGTGTGTCCATTGGGCTAGCAGGGGCAGGTTGTGAGAGTTAGCAGAAATCAAGGTAAAGTTCTGCTTTGACAAATAGATGCAGAATAGATGTGGGAGGAGTCCATGTCTAAGATCCCTCTTCACCAGGGACTGTCAGCCTTACTCGGCATGAGGAAAGATGGCAGAATTGCTTTTTTAATAAAAATAATCTTCTGATGTGGGCATCTCTTACTTCCTCTGGAAAGGAATATTCATTGTCTCATGATAATCAAGGAAAGCATTGAGGCATGATAGGTGCTACTTTCTATATCTTACATTTCTGAGGGTTTGAAAAATTATGATAAGACAACTTACATCTTTTTTAAATGAGCTACTGTATTTGGCTTTTTTGATTACAATATTGTACAAGAAAAAATTACCCATAATGAAAATGATTCTTCTGCATTGCAAAGGTCATGGCAAACTGTGTCATTAATGCTTATAAGTGACTCATACTTACAATTTAAAGCTGGGGTAGCCTTATAATGTATTTTTGTCCTAAAAAAAAAAAAAAAAGAAAAAAAAGAAAAACAAAACAGAATGGGAATGATCATTTATGAAACCTACTCAGGTTGCAGAGGTTAGGAAATATTTTTTATTAGAGAATTCAGAGAAATTGCCTCAGAAATAATGAACAGATATACCGGGTAAAAGGTGTCAAAAAGGTGTCATTTTTACATTCTTTTTTTTTATTGTAAGGACAGAGGGTTTTTTATTTTTTATTTATTTATTTATTTATTGCTACGCAGGATTGGATATGAATGTGCAACTGGTCTGATCTTCTCTGTTCTTGATACTTCCTTGAAACTTTCTTTGGTTACTATAAATCTTATATGTAATGTTGTCATTCATTAAATGTTATTAATTGCTAATAACCCAAGGGGGAAAAAATGTGATAAATGCTATTGTACAAAAAAAAAATGGAAAAGTCATTTATCACATTTCACTCTAAATAATTTATGAGAAAATGGGCATATTTAAGTAGGATTCTGGACAAACTATGGTTAAGTACACTAAAAAAAAGTGATGTTAAACTGAGCAACAGTAAAATTGGAAGAACTATAAGCTCCATACAAAGGTCCAGCCTGAGGGCTTACACTGTATGAAGGACTATCCCCTGCTATGTTTCTCTGTCACAGAAAGACTGTCACAGGTTCAGTTCTGATATTCACAGGAGCATAAGGAATGGTTGTTGGGCTGTCCTATGGCACTAATAGTTCCACAGCTTTAGGACTGAGTGGTTGACGTATAGACCATTTAGAAGCATAAGGATGATTACACTGAGGCTGAGATGAGGTGGTGTCAGCTGCTACAAATTCATTGATTCAATGGTGTCATTCCTAGCTAAAGGCAGCTGGGATGGAAGAAACAGATTTGAAGTCTTCATCTGACTATGGGGGAAAGAAAGGGTTGTCCGGCTGTCTCATCCATTTCCTTGTTCTAGTTAAGATTGTTACAGGGATGCATCCTCTCCATCCACCTTACAGCTGCTTAGTACTAAGTTAGCACCGTGTGAGCAGAGAGGTCAAGTAATGGTTCAAATCTCAGTGAACTGCCTTATTTCTCCTTGTAAGGGGCCCTCTCTGTGAGGAGCAGGAGTTTTTTTTCCTCTCTCCTTTTGCACTACCTGGTTTGGACAAAGAGGAGGTGGGTATGACGGTGAAGGTAAAGCTGCTGGGTGGAAGCTCAAGGACAGGCAGCATCTGCAGGAGCAGTACTGTCAGCTTCAGGAAGAGGATTGATCTAACTGCTAGGGAAAGAAGAGGGAAGGGCCAAACCCTCTTTACTGAGAACAACTGAGAAAATAAATATTGTCACGTGCGCATACACACACAGCAATGAGGGGACTGCAGTGAATGCAATAATAGTCAGTCCCCAAAACACACTCACATTTCGTCTTTCTTTGTGCTGGGGAAACTGGCTGTTACTATAGGGAGAGGAGGAATAACATTAACTTTTGGCTGTTTTGGTGAGGGCAGTGGAGGGGAGGAATGGAGTATCTAATGCTGTTTTGACTAGATGGTGTATCATGTGCGGGTTTTCTAGCGAATATGTTAACCAGGAAGCGTAGCTATGGCCTCTAGACAACAGAGATCTCAACCTCCTCAATAGGGTCCCTCCTCCAACAAGCCCTTGCATCTGCACAGGAAGAAATACCTGAGAGTTACTAATGTTTAGAGAGGAGAGGATGTGGGAGAAAGGACAGTTCCTCCTGTCCCTTTGGTGTTTGCAAGCATGACATGAGAAGCTGGGAGGATAATGGAGGGTCTGTGAAGTAGAGAAAGCAACTGGCAATAAGCAAGTTGTTCAAGAGAGCTGGAGATGAGTAGAATTTGAAGATGCTGAAATGAAAGAATTTGGGGAGGGCAGCTAGAGACAAAAGTGTGAAACAGTCACCTAGGGGAGGGAAGTAAGCCTTTCAGGTGAAGAAAAGAGCATAGGAGAAAAGTGAGAAACAAAGAACAGTGTTTAAACATTAGGAACGAGTCAAAATGACCTAGAATAAAAGAGATGGACAATGAGGTAAATGCTTATTGCTTTTCTTTAGAAGAAGCTTGGAGAAAAAATATGTTTAGGAAGCTTTCTGAAGCAAGAGGATAGTCTCAAGAGTATGACGAGGAGTAAGTGACTCATCCTAAACTTCTTGGGTCAAGATTACTGGGGGGAGAAGAACATGTGATTCACTGGAGCTCAGGGACAAGTCACCTGTGCAACTGAATCCCTTTATAAGAAAAAATATTTTTTTCTACAGAAAATACTGATGATCCTTTGCAATCCTTTGCTCAATATGGGTGAATCATGATATTTCCAGATTGGTGGAAATGTCTCATAATAATGGACATTTGAGCACATGGGAAGATGTTTTGTTGATACTGCATTATATTTTCAAATAAAGAAGAATGTGCATTAAAAATCACCACTTTTGTGGAAGACTGTGCAGGGAAGGCAGTTAGTGCTTTAAATGTCATTAATTGTCTTAAATTGTTGTTGTAAATGAAGAGATTTTAAACATTTCCTGGGAAGCATGGGACAAATGGGAACATGAAGGTAGCTTTTCATTTTATATTTCCCTGTGGTTATACAGGGGAGGAGATTCAGGAGCATTTTACCACAGTATTTTCTATGGTAAACTGAATACGGCATGTTCTTATATGTGTGTGTTTTGAGTTTTTTTGCCATATGTTCTCATTGGAGGCCCTTCTACAGTTGTGTAATTGCTTTGTTGTTGTTCCTGATGCTTTTGATGCTGACACAAAACTAACAAGGAAAAATATGCTTTGGGTCAACCCCAAACCAGATATATTTCTGCAATGTACAAGCAGATCAGAAAAGAGAACCCAATTATTTCATTCAGTCTGAAAACAACTATTCCATTTTTCAGGCAGTGCTGCTCAGAGCATTAGGCACTCGGGAGGAGACTTGCACATTTTTTCTGAGATGAGGAGAGGGTGCTGGTGCTCCTTCCTACACCTTAATGACTTTGGTGGTTACCTATGATTGCAGATGCTTTAGTCCAACTGCCCTCCCTGCCTGATTTGGACAGAGGTTCACACAAAGGGCTGTGATGTACCAGGAGAAAATCTTCCGCTAGAATAGAAAATCGTTTTCCTTTTCTAACCAATCTGGATAATATTTAAGGCAGCATTCAAAGGGGAATTACTTCCACATCAGAGAGACATATTTCTTGCAACCCTCCTCAGTCCCACTCAGTGCACCTGCAGGTTAGTGGTTACTTACAGTTCCCTAACAGGGCCAAGACTTGGATTAAATCCTGGAAGAGGTTGGAGGATGTGTTATTTAAGTATCCTACTAGATGAGTGCCATCAAACCATAGCATGCAGGTGGATTATACCATCTTTTACTGGTTTCATATCTAAATTAGCAGCTCAACTGCAGAAGCACAGAGCACTGATCCTTTCATTAGAAAGGTCCATATGCTGATTGGTGTGCAGGGGATCTGGACACTTGTGTAGGCACCCTAAGTTAGATGAGCAAAACAAGCTGGTTGAACATACCTCCACATACTGTGAATCTAATCTTACGAATAAGCCATGCCATCTTAAATGACATAATAAAAGAGTTGGAGAAATAAACATTATTGCTCTTTTTTTTTCTTGAATTTCTTAGGCTGAAATTATTTTCTGAATTCACAGATATTTTCAGGCCCACAGAAATGCACATTATATAAACAAATTATGTGCAAAAGTAAATTAAATTTTAAAAAGAAATGCAGCCTCAGTTTTTCTGCTTCCATATTGCTACCATGAATAAAAAATCTTCCCATTGCACTGACTATTTTTCTTAGTGATTAGTTTGTGAGATAAGGAACATATTCTAGAACCTCTGAGAGTGGTGTCTGTGTAATTGCCCCGTTTGCTCCCAAGGAGCTAGTATGTGGTAAAGCAGCATTCAGTGTATGGACAGAAAATGTCAGGCCTTGTAGAGCTAAATATAAAAACTGAATAGGAAATGTCTGAACAATTTTGTCTGTCTCTTTATATTTAGTTACTTTCAAAGACCTTTTTAGAGATGGATTTGGATTTACACTTTAGCTAGGGGCATGCAACTTTCACTAATTTTTATTACCAGAGAAGCCAACCCATTCTGCCACACGATCTCTCACTCTCTAGGCATATTTTATGCAGTCCATTTAAAATTCTTTTTTTAAGAGTGGTAAATTGATTTAAACTGTCAAGTAGTCATTCTGGTTATATAACTCTTATTTTCTGCGTATTGTGATTTTAAATTGCTTTGCCTTGGGCTTTTTTTAGATACAACCATCTTGTGAGGATTTTGTATGCATACCTATTCACACAGAGTTTCTACTTGGGTTACTTTTTCCTGTTGCTTTAAACAGGGGTTTTGCAGACTGAGGGCTTTGCTTGTTATGTATAGGAATACTTGATGCTATGTTACTTCCAAAAGGTGAAATGGAAAAAAATGGGACTAAGTGCTTGGGATGTATGAGTGACATGTTGGCTTCACAACTGATCCCACAACTGTTAATGAAACAGATAGATAGCTTTACTCATTCCCTGTGAGGAGGATTCCTCCCACGTGAGAGGAATCTCAGAGCTTTCATATGTTCTTGCAGGCCATGGATTCTTACTCCGATCTTGGGAACAGTGAGCTGCGATCTTTCTGTTTTATGTGTAGAACAGGGTCCATTTAAAGCTCTAGCTGCAGATGAAACATACTGGGACTGGGAGAGCACAATAACATTCTGGATAAAGCTATGAATTGGGAGTCTATACAAATAAATAAGGGCCCAATTCTGATCTCATGCCTGGAATAAATTAGAATTATTCTATCCTAGCTGACAAATTCAGAAACTGGAGCTCCAGGCTTTTTACAGTAAGCAGAATTTACCTCTTCTTACCATCTTTCCATTTGTAATTTTCAAACTCTATTTACAAGCAGGTAGTACAGTTAAAATGCATATTTAGGTACAACTTTATCCAGGGTACTCACATTTATAATTTGTGAGAGTCTGAGGTTACAGTTCCACTATAATAGTAGCCAAATGAATACTGAGTCACAGGGCGCATCTTGTATTTGGGTTTTCCATAAGTGATCAAGGCATTAATGTTCATGTTTGGCTCAGAAGATGGTATTTGGCCCATGAAACACATTAGTACTGGCTAATTAAAAAACACATGTATAGTTTTTGTAGTGTGATAGCATTCTATGATGATGTCTTCTGCAGCTAGTTAGAAGCACACAGAGAGAGTATTAAAGCAAAAGCAGTACATCTCCAAAGAATGCTACAGTTAGGTGTAAACATTTATAATTAGGTATATTTGGAATTACCAAACCTTTATTAAACAGGCATTGGTCACCACTTGCTTTGGATCTACTATGTCCACCAAAGGCTCCTTCATGGCAACATCTCTAATACAGGTCATGTCAAAGCCGTACACATTCTCCCACCCTGTCAATGCAAATGCATGTGTCAAAGATAGAGAGTAATTACAAAATGTTGTGTTTTCTTTTTCTTTTTCTTTTTTTTTTTCATTTTTCAAAACATCTTCCACTTGAAAATATTTATACCTTGAGCTTTATACCTTGAGCTAACTTTCAGCTCTTCCCTTTAACTTTTTGGTCCCTGTCCCAGGGGCTGATTTATCATTGTCATTTTATGGGGGGAAGCAATTGTGTCAAAATGACCTATCAATTTATACTTTTTCACAGGTAGCCCTTGATCTTTGGTTTTGAGTGACCCCCAAAACGTCTTCTGTGAAATTTCTGGATGATTTTCAAGGTGTCAGACATTTGAGAATATTGCCAACAATCATACCATATTTCATATTGAGACATGGAATTATCCATGAAAAATTTCCTGCTCTTTACTCTCTCATATCCATTCTGGACAGTACTTTTTGAGGCATTTGTTGTTTGCATTTTCCATTATTTATTTAATTAGCCTTAATTTAATCAAGATGACTAGGGGGTGGAGTAGAATTACAGATGAGTAAGTATTTGGGGGATCAAACCTTTAATCTGCCCTTAATCTGTCATGTACATCATGACAAAATATCCTCTTTCTAAATAATTTAAGAGCTGTGATGATCTTCTATATTTGAGCCATTCTTATTCTTGTACAACAAAGTGCCTCATATTCTTATATATTCTTATATTCTCAAATAAATGGGTCTGTAGGGAAAGGAACTATGGATGTGCTGCTGAACTGCTGTCAGTTTCTCAACATTTCAGGGAAGCTGGTGTTAGTTCCTTAGTTCCTGGCATTATGAGTATATTGGAACTTCATGTTGTATTACTCAGAAAAGATTAGAAAGTAAAGAATTTTTAACAGAGTTATCTCATTTGTTTGATGGAATACCTTTGATATAAACCATGGTCCCTATTAGCTAGAGACTTGATGCAGGAATTATGAGATAAAATTATACATTTTATATTTTGTAGGAAATCAGACTAACTGACATTAACAGTCCTCTGAGGCAGTAAAAAAGTTTGAAAAAATCAGAAACTGGTTTTTTTTAGAAGTCTTATATTTTATTAATTCATAACCAATCTAGTGGTTCTTGAGTGCACTATGAAATGCTCAGCCCTACGTTTCACATGAAAACGCTATCCTAAAGAAAAGGAAAAAAATGACATGTAAAGTCAACAAGAGTTATAACAAGAAGTTATAAACTGAAAAGAAAGACAAATTATGGAGTGAGAAAGTAATAACTAAAGATATAGTAAATGCTAGAGGTATAGAAAGTAAAGGGTAAATGAGAGATGAAAGCAGACAAGAAAGTGTCTTAAAGGAAAACAACATTTTAGAAGACAAAAAGAACGTGAAATATATTTTACAAGGATGAAAAAGTGAATGGGTGGAAAAAAAGATTACTTGCCTGTGAGGTCCAAGGTATAGATAGGAAGGGTCAATAAAAGGCCCAAGTTATAGATAGGAAAGGGGACAAAAGACAGAAGAATGTATATGGGAACTTCTTTTGTTAAAAGGGCCTTGATTCTTTAGCAGAAAGAGTGCCTCATATATCCTTTTGAATCTGTGATTTTCTTAAAGGAATTTAGTTATTGAGGTCCCAACAAAATAGAAAAGACTGTGCTTATCTAGCCTGTGCTTGGGGAGGAATTGACATAATTGTCTCTGACACTTAAATTTTTTGTCATTGCCCTAGTACACAGAGTTTCCTTTTGACTCAAGGTGACTCTGGCATATGCAGTGGCAGTTCTGTGTGGCCTATATTTGTAAGAAGGAAAAGATATGTGAACACGGTCTCTGAATTGGTTAAGAGAAAGACCAAATTTTCTTTCCTAAGAGGAAATGAGCAGAAAAGGAAGAGAAGCTACATATTTTTATCTATAGTTGGTTGAAACCACTAATCTTATCCAAGCTTTGCATGTATCTTTAATTAATAAAGCTGCTTCAAGATTTCCTCCCCGCTCCCCCCCAAAAAAAATTAAAAAGGCAAAAAAAAAAAAAAAAAAAGAGGTAGTGTAGAATTTGTTCATTTTATCAACAATACTGTGACCAACTAAATTCAGAACTTGGGTGATCTGAGGGACAAGTTGAGCATAAACTAGCAGTATTACTATGTGGTGATGAGGGTGACCCACATACTGACATATGAGGAGAGTCTGGGAAATCTGCATTTGCTTAGCCTGGGGCAGCAAAAAATTAAGGTGTGGTGGGGTCTGATGTCTGCCACTGCCTTAACAGAAGGAAAAAACATCCTTTCAGATGTGATGAAGGACAATGAATGCAAATTTCAGCAAGGAACATTCTGACTGGACATTGCTGAGCATTTGAACAAGTGCCCAGATAGCCTTTGGTATCTCCATCTTTTTATTCTATAGGGCAGGCCACAGAGTGACTTAATTTAATTTTGAAATCTGCCCTACTTTGAGCGGGAGTCTCGACTAGATGACCTCCAAAGATCACTTCTAACACAAATAAATCTTTAAATCTTCAACCAAACACCACTTCTTTAAATGTAAAGGAAAAGTCAATTTTTGTATGTCTTTGAATTAAAAGAAAAATGTAATTTATTTCCATCAAAGTAAAATGAAAAACTCTGATCCTTATTTTTATTTTAAAAGTCTCACTTATGTAAATTTAAACTTAGAAGAGCATAACATTTCTTTATTCTTCTTGATAAATATATCAGTGAGATATAAGTTCTTATAATCTTATTTCTTAACCTTTACAATTCATTTGCTTCTCATTAATTTTCTTTTGTTCTTATTAATTGAAAAACAAAAAATAGCAACCAAATGCCAAGAGAATATTACAGATTTTAATGGCAATTGTGTGGGATGATGTATTTTTCAAAGCAAAACCAAAACTAAATCTCCTTAAATCCACATTTTATATAGGGATAACTTTAAGGAAACTCTAGATTGTTTTATTCATGTATCTTTAACTTAAACTACTCTAAGTTTCCTGAATAATTTCCAGACTAAAGTGTTCACATGTGCATGGTAATTCTGGCCTGACCCATATGATTTCTTGTTTCTTTGCAAAGCTTTATCAAACAAGAACTTACAGCACAACACTACATATCAAACATTTGTAGAGAAATGACAATAGAAGAGGGTTGTTGTTAGACATGTACTCACAGTGAATTTTGAAGTCCTTGTACTGTCTGTCTTCTATTGCTACCACGTACAAAGCAGCTCGGTCAGGAAACATTAGCCCTCCAGGTTTCTGTTGATGAATTGTGGGGAAATGGATCTCGTAATCTATTCACCTGACAAAGATACCACATTTTGAACTGCACGTACAAAAAACAGACAAGCACCCCTTGCATGCCTTTGTTGTTTTCCTTCAGATTGTCACATCAGCTTTAATTATTCAGCAATTCTTGCAGTCTGTAGCAGTGTGATAGACAAATGGTGTCTATATGAATTGCACCAACAAAAATTCTAAAGCATAGCGTTTCTTAAATGTGACGGGTCTCCCAGATTACTGAGATTCCCTTTGTTAGTCTTTCCTTTCAAGCCTAAGAAATGGCACTTGTACATATGTCTTTTTTAAGGTGACGGTAGGAAAGGGAAGGCTTGTAGTTAAAAAATAAATAATGATTGCTCCAGCAAGAAGTATGACATGCAGAGCACCTACCAGCCATTTGTCTCGTGCGAAGATGACTGTGTTTAACATTGACTCATAGAAAAGACAGTAACCCATCCACTCGCTGATGATGATGTCTACTTTATCCACAGGTAATTCAACTTCTTCCACTTTACCTTTAAATATTGTGATTACTGAAAGAAGAATCCAAAGAAATATGTTTCACATGACAAAACACCTGACTAGGAGTTCCTTACTGGTGAATGTCAGGCTGACCTGTCTTTTTAATATGATTCTCTTCTTGATCCCCTGTAGATGAGGTGTGACCCCACATGAGCCAATGACATTTAGACTATTATTGCATCAGTATAAATGAAAACAAGCAAAGTAAAACCCATATATCAAAACCAACAGACCTTACCTGGATACCTGCAGGATCTCATTTTACATGCACCTTACAATCTGAAAATTTGTAGATCATTGTCCAGGAAATGCAACACTACTTACCACTTTAGGATTACACATATATGGACTCATCATAAATAAAGCAGAGATTTATCCAACTGGGATCTAATTGTCATCTATTTTCTAAACACACCATGCTGGTTTCACAAAGAGGAAACTAAGACTATTTTTTTTGATGAATCCTGACTCAACTGGGAAAAGCAGCTGTAGCTTGGCAGGATATGAACATGAAAGTTTGTACAAACATGGTTCTCATGAAAAATCATTTGTCATTCCTTTCTGTTTCTTGATTAAATCCTTCATAACATTCTCACTCTGAATTTTCTACCCCGTTTAGATTTGGATGTCTTTCCACCGTTATTTAAAGTGACTGCTAGAAAACATTCCTGTCAGATAATCTGTCAGCTCATTAGTTTCATATAGCTTAAAAAAGTTGCTAGAAGCTTGGTGCAGCAGTATACTGGACCCTCAAAAATGGCATACAGTCTGGCTCATTAAATGCTATACTATACATATGGTAAGGCTGTAGACTACTTAGAGAGATCGATGGGAGAGCAAAAGCAGGTCAACAGCAATGAAAAGAGCTAGAGTGGAGAATTTGCTTAAAGGAAATGAAAGTTCAAATGTAGTTCAGTTGTAACTATTATTTCTTTCAGGATCACTAAGCAATTTACCCAACATTCTTGTATTTTTAAAATATATTTCCTATTTAAAAATGCATTACAGATTCTTTAGACAAGTAATTTTCAGCTTGGGATTGCCTATTTTTATTGTTTGTTTCAGTAGGTAGTCAGTCACATGGTTC
Organism: Crypturellus tataupa; assembly: GCA_034781795.1. Classification (NCBI taxonomy): domain Eukaryota; kingdom Metazoa; phylum Chordata; class Aves; order Tinamiformes; family Tinamidae; genus Crypturellus; species Crypturellus tataupa. Next base: position 344,448 of record JAWLRI010000061.1, on the reverse strand, counting down.
TGGATTCTTCCATGACAGGGATTTCTAAGAATAAAACCAGAGTTAGAGAATATTTTACTTTCCATTATTAATGGATAGGATGACTATGTTATGCTTAATAAGTAGCAATTAATAGTTTATTGATCAAAAATATCTGACATCATTCATTTTGAGGAAGACAAGTTTGCTTCCATTTCACTAGAACTATGCTAGCTGAACAACAGGAAGTGAGGCTTGCATGATTTTTAGAGATTAATCCAGGAAAATGAGGTTTTGTGTTTCCAGAATATGTGTAGTATTAATACCAGAATTTGGAAGAAGTTGGAAACATTTTGATTCAGACTGGTAGCATGAGATATTAAGCCTGTGGGAGCAAACTGACTGAAAAAGAGCACAAAACTCCCTCCTCCTTTCCCTTTTTAAACTTGTCCTACTACATTTAGTAGTTCAGTAGCTCATCTATTGTCATACTCAAGACTTGCAGTCAAAAACTCCGGTCACAAGCGCTATTTAGTGCACCTAAGACCATTCAGTGTCTCTGTTCTTCTAGAGAATTTTAGCCTTGTTTTGCTGCCGGTGTGACACACCTGAAGATTGTGAAACCCTCGTTTCATACTTAGCACAGTAACAGCATGAGAAGCAGCAGTACAAGTTCCTCCCACTGCCCTTCACTTTGATGAAACACCTTCATGAGGTACCATGTGGGAGCAGATTGCGCTATGTACCTAACTGTATACATAGCTATATTGCATCTGTTCTGAAAACGCTGGGGTGTTTGTTCAGCACCTTTTGTTGGCTCTGGATTTCTCTAAACAATTAGGAGAAAAAAAGTAAAATTTTATGAGCAGCAAAATACTTGGGCTCAGCACCAGGTCTCATTAAAATAAATGTGGATATAATTGTGGATCAGTGTAAAGTGTGCAAGTGTAAATGTTAGCTCAGTAGGGTAATTTGATTATGCAGGAGACCAACTGCTGCTCCACAGCCTGCTAAACTTGTGTAATGAGTCACTCCTGCTAAAGGGGACGAAAATCTACTTTGTCCTTCCACCACTTTTTCCAAGAACTTGAGCCTGCTATTTGCCTTGTGATGCCTCTGGAGCTCACTGGATTCTCCTTGCAGCTAATTTAACTCATTAATATTAATCACGCATGAAGCTCCTGTTGCCACAGGAGACTTCAACTGCTCTTAAAATTAAAAGAATGATCCTTTAAAAATCAAAAGAATGATCCTGGGCTCCATCAGGAGGAGTGTTGCCAGCAAGTCAAGCTCAGCTCTGCTCAGCTCTGGTGAGGCTGTACCTGGAGTATTGGGTGCAGTTCTGGGCTCCCCAGTGGAAGAGGGACAGGGAACTTCTAGAGAAGTTCCACTATAGAGCGATAAAGATGATTAAGAGACTCATCTATCGTATGAGGAAGGACTAAGCAAGCTGGGCCTGTCTTCCCTGAGGAAGAGAAGATTGAGAGGAGATCTTATCAACATGCACAAATACAGGACAAGAGAACGTAAAGTGATGATGGGGCCAAACTCTTCTTAGTGGTGGCTAGTGAAAGAGCAAGGGGTAATAGGTACAAATTGAAACACAGGAAGTTTTCTCTGCATCCGAGGAAGAACTTTACTGTGAGGGTGACAGAGCCCTGCAACAGGCTGCCCAGGGAGTCTCCTTCTTTGAAGATCTTCCAAACCTGCCCAGATGCCACCCTGTGCCACCTGCTCTAGGTGTCCCTCCTGGAGCAGGGCAGCTGGACCAGATGATCTCTAGAGGTCCCTTCCAACCTCAACCATTCTGTGAATATTCTGAGATATTCACACAATTTTCAATTGCACATTCCCCAAATGAATTGTCACTGTGGGCTTCTAATTCAACAAATAATTCCTGCGGCCACAGAAATTCTCCAACCAGGAATGGTTGGAGGGCACTGGAATTCCAAACTAATATTTTAATTTTAAAACCATTTAGTTTTACAGGATGTTGTTTGTCCAGCTATTTCACCCAGGGCTATGCCAGGAACCTACCTGCTCTGCACCAAGGAGATAGACTAATGAAGTTGAAGCATTGACATTCCTTTAATGCCTTCTCCCTTTAGTGGCAGGAAAGTTTTTTTGAGTCCTTTGCTCCCTCCTTTTTCTGAACCACAATTTACATACACTATGTGGCCACTTATATGTCACTGTTATGTTCCTTCTGTTTCTTTCATGCCATTTGAATACTTGCTGCATGAGAAATCCTCCCTCCAAGAGGCTATTTGTTAGTCAAAAGCCCTAAGTGACAGTAAAAATTAGGGGAGAAAGATCTAGAACAGAACAGAAATCCATTCCTGCACACGTGCCAGCACAACATCGGTGCACAGTGGAGTGCCACAGGATTAGCCTTGCCAGTTAGGATCTGCCTTGCTCTGCAGCAAAGACAAGCTCTTTACAAAGAGTGCCTTGAAACTGGATCTAATTCAGAGTCTCAGTTAAAAAAGCCCATTTTCTTCATAGTGTTATGAGATATCCTGTGGGTTGTGGCTGGAGGGAGAACTGAAGAGGAGAAATGGAGCTGGTTGGAGATTTTTTTTTGTTTAACAGCTTTTTAGTAGACCTTTTTTTTAAAAAGAAATGTTTCCAAAGCCCTGGAAAATTCAACAATTTTCCTTTCAAGAAAAAAAAAAAGTATTTCATTTGACGTTTTCATTTGAAGAATTGAAAGTCTTGATATATGTCTGCACGTGTGTCTATTTAAATGTGAGTTTTGGGGAAAAAAACATATTTTTGGACTTGGAACAGTCTTTGCTCAAAACTTCATTTTGGTTTAAGTCTAAAAGTATGTATTTTAAAAGTGTGTGTAAATTACAAGTATGTGTATAATACATGATACTATATATGCATGTGTGTTGATCCTGTTTAAGACATGAGGTGAAAAAGAAATGTCAGAATTTCTTTGAAAAGCAATTGCAATGTCTCTTCAGCTCTAATATGCTATCTGTTTTGCTGAATCAAGCTAGCAGCAGATGAGTTCCATTTATTTCTGTTTACTGTAAGGCTAGAAGTAAAAATAACTTCTGTGAGCTCTTGTCTGTCTAGTTGTTGTTTAGTTTTGTACTTATATAAATAAATAATACAAACCCATCACTTTTACTTACTTACTTACATGTAAGCTACATGACATAAATTAACCAGAAAAAGCAAAAATCAGTTAGCATCCCTCTCTCCTGAAGAAATTTTATTTATGCATATCTTACTGTTGTCCAAGTGGTTGGCCTTGATGATTTTTTCTGAGTAATCGGAGATGCTTGAGCATTCAATCTAAAAATAAAAAAAAGAAAAAGAAAAGAAAACGAGCAGGGACAGTTGTTGCTTGTTACAGGCATCAAATATCTGAACAGAAAAAAGATCTATTAAGATCAGCAAAGACTGTGTGGAATATGTAATCACCGATATCAGAATAAATCAAACTTTTGCATGCAGTATCATGATATTTAAACAGAAGCCTATTTATGAGCTGACATGGCTCATCCAGAAAGGGATGTTCTTAAAGCTTTTTATGTGTGGAAAGAAGATTTTATATGTGGAAAGAAGATGTGGAAATTCTATATGAGTCAACTACAGCATACACAGTCATCTTAAAATTCGCAGTGTCAGAAAATTCTATACAGACAAGTTAACTCTAATGAGTTAAAGCGTCAAATGACTATGTTGCAAATAAAGAACATTTGTTCAGAATTTTTACTGGCAAGAACCTTGATTATGTTTGGTTTTGTACTATACTGTGTTTGATTTGTTTCTGTTTTGTGTCAGTATTTCATTCAGAAAAAAGGGACAGAAATATAGGTGTCGAAATCAGTGTGTGTGCACACGGAAAACCATAAAAGAGGTCAAGAAGAATCAGCATCACCCTTTAAATTACTAATTTATTTTCTCTTTTAAAAGAGATTAGATATGGCAGATAAGTTGTTTTCTTTATGCATATTTACTAGTATGAATTTGGGGAATTTTGCTGTAGCAGAGGATTTTCTCATCTAGTCATGTTCCTCTGAGTGCAAAGTGTTCCTATATGGCACAGGCTTCAGCTTTAGTGTCTAAATTGAATGGTCCATGGATAAGCTGAACCTGATGTGGCATTGAAATTTATGAATGCCTGAGGTAGAGTCCTAAGTATAAAGAAGTTCAAAAGAATAATAATAATAATAAAAAGTCTCCCTTCCCACACAGTGCTCCAAACCAAAAATATGTGGTAAAGTATTCATTTTTATTTTTCCACATGAATTTTATGGTAATTTAGCATGCAGAGCTGGTTCAGTGCAGAATCAGATAAGCACCAGATGGAAGGAATGAGGACCATGCAGCTGGAGATTGGGAAGAAGGGAAGGTGGTAGCCCTGCAGCATCCTTTTGTGGTGTGGTTAGCTTTGTTACAGAACATCTGCAACACTTTGCATAAACAAAGCCTGCATTAGGGAAGGCTCCAGGCTAATTCTCAATAAGTTCTTGATATAATAAATTGGGCACTTGGCTTACAAGAAATATATTCTAGCTACTGGTTCTGCACAGTAAGTCTCACGCTTAAACTTTTTTCAGCAGCTTCTGATTTTTTACTTCCACAGTCAAGCCTGATTTGCAGAAGATGGACCCAGAATTAGCACTGGCTTTCAAAAATATAAGCCTTAGAATTAAGCTGGAGACATTGCATTTCATTCATCATCATCAGAAATGCATAGCTGAGATATCCAGTGACATCTGTGTCTTCAAATGCATGGCTTTAGCCATGTTTCAGGAAACAATGTTCTTGATTCTTGTCTACACAGAGAGAAATCATATACAGTTCCCTTTGTAGAAGTCAAAAGCAATAAGTAATTGTGTTTGTTATTTTACAGACAGTACAAATAGCTCTGAGTACACTGAAGAGGAAATCTTTAGAATAAGATGCTATTCCTCTATAATAAGAAGTTGTACTCTGTGGAGAGCTGTGTTTTAAGATTCCTACAGCTTAATGGATTTAAGGTAACAATACCCTCCCCTCTCTGAAAGGCATTGTTCTGTTCAGGTTCTCTAAATTGTAGTGGACAGAAATTTGATTTAAAGAAATTTGTTTCCAAGACCTCAAAATTTCAGATCTTAGGAAGAATTAAAAAGAGGTAAGATAGATAGTTCCTTTGATCTCTCTGAAAAGGAATGAGTCCTTTCTGCATTTTTTTGCAGTCAAAATAAAACACAAGTGTACTGTAACATCACCAAAGATTATACACAAAAATCTAGAAAAGACAATCCAGGTAGTAGAAAACAACAGAACTCCGCTGGCGTCACTGTGACGTCAACCATATAAGGGATTGGCTCCATAAATAAGGAAGAATTTCAAATGAAGACAGGGCAGTCAGCAGAAATCACCAAGCCAAAACTCATTTTCCTTCTTAGGCAAAACACAACAAACAAACAGCAAAATATGAGGGAAAGTATTCTTACCCCATATACCTTCTTGGCTCCTGCCTTTGCAGCAAACATGGAGAGGATTCCTGTGCCACTGCCAACATCGAGTACAATTTTATCTTTAAAAACATGTTTATTGTGATACATGGAGTTTCTATAGGTTAATGTGCGCACTTCATCCTTTAACATTTCCTGTGGTGAAAAAACAAAATAAAACAGTGTGCTCATTCTCAATATGTAGATGCATTCAGTACTGCCGCTGAATGCATTTCCCTATTAAAATTATACATTCAAGCATTATTAAAGCCCCACCTGAAGAGTTATTCCAAGTATTTGGGGTGCACGCATCAAATAATAGCTCTAAAATGAAAGCTACTTAGAGGAAAAATACTAAGAAAGAGCATGACTTCCTTCATAAAAACTGTATTTCTCTAAGTAATAGCTCACTGTTAGAAAGGATAACAACAGTAGCAGCAGCAACAAAAAGGAATCTGGCACTGCTTTGAGCACAGCCAAAAATGTCCTAAATCATGCAAAATCTAGCAGCAGATGCATTTTGGGAGATTCCTCTCAGATCACTCCCTAAGGCATTATAAAAAGATGTTCTTGAAATCTTTGATGTAAGGGATGCAGGAATTCCACCGTAGAGTTTGGAAATAGCATGCTTTATCCAGAGTCCACATTACTCTCCTATTAATTTGTTCTTATTACCAAAGAACAAGAATTATAATGACTAACCTAGATCACTACCACATTATTTTAAGTTGTCATTATTACTGATTTTTATTTCATTGATAGCAGCATATACAGGTTTCTTTCCACTGACACCATGAATTGCAGTAATTGGTAAAACAGAAAGTGCCGAGGTCAAGATCTGGGTCCCATCTTTAAGAGAAATACACGAATATTCAATATACACTTTAATTTTTTTTTCAAAATTCATCTGTTATCTCTAGAGAGCTGTGCCTTTGCTTATATTACTGACATCACCTCATAGTTTTGGGTCTTTGGGGTCTTCAAAGACCCACCTCATAGAGTTGGGACTTTGAAGTTCAAAACAGAAGGAATCAGTCCACTGCCCAGCAGATGGAAGCACTGGTGCATCAAATTGTTACATGTATCATCTGCTCATTTATTTGTTTTGGCAGGAGACTATACTCGTATCTGTAGATGAATAAAGGACTGTTTTGTCATTATGAAACATAGCTGGGTATCAGGTAAAGAAAGAGGAAGAGAAATAGTCCAAGTCCATACATTTTCCTAAGTATGGGACTAAAACATAGAATGTCCTAAACATTCCATGGAAATGTTTTTGGCTTCAATTTACATTTCTCATGTTTCCATACGATTGTTACTTAGATTATGGCATCACTTACTATTACCAGATGGCACGTTAGTAGAATGTACTTTTACAAAGCTACAATATTCCCTGAATACATAATCTGTTACTGAATCAGAGAATTGCGGAGGTTATAAGGGACTTTTGCCCCTGCAGGTTAAGCTAGTGCAAATTGCTCAGAATCTTAGGCAGTCAGGTATGAATTTCCAAGAATGGAGACTCTACAATCTGTGTTTGACAAATATCACAGTGAAAAGGGATATATATATATATCCCTTTGTTATTATTTAAAAGGAATCTCTGGTCTTCCATCACCATGACTTTTGAAATATAATCAAAACTTGAGTGTTGGTGGCACCAGTTAACTCCTTAAGCTTTCATAGATATACCACATCAGGTCCCATGGGCTAGTTTTTTTAAATGTTTCATATCTTGATCCTTCTCTACTGAGGGTAGGTCTTTGCCACTGCTCTTAAGTACCTGAGATACTTGGAGGAAAGTTTTACCAGTAAAGACTGGAGTGATGAAGTAAATTTCCATGTCCTTTGCCACCAGATCCCCTGCCAGTGAGCCCTAATTTTCTCTAGTCTTCCTTATGCTGCCGATGTACCTATAAAAAGCCCTTCACAGCCCCCTTGGGATTCATCTCCAAGAATGTTTAACTTTCCTAAATCCATCCCTGCAAATGTTGATAATATCCTCAAAATAGTTATCAGTCCTGCCGCTACCTCTTGGATGTACTTTTGTTGTTGTGTTGTTGTGTCACCAAGAGCAGCTTGTTCACCCATGCACTGCTCCTGCCATTTCTGCTTGACTTTCTGCATGTCAGGATAGATGGTTCTTGAACTTAGAGGAGGTGATCCTTGAAAATCAACCATCTCTGTTAGACCCCTCATCTCTATAGTACCATCTCCCATGGCAATCTTCCAAGTAGATCCCTTAACAGGCCTAAGTTTGCATCCCTAAAGTCCAGGGTTGTGATGCTGCTTTTTGCCTTGTTCCTTCCTGACCGTATCCTGAACTCCAGCATCTCAAGACTATCCCAGACTTTCACATACCCAGCTGGTTCTTCCTTGTTTGTAAATACTGAGTCTAGCAGAGATGCACAAAATGTTGTTGACCCAAAAGAACTTTCCTCTTCTCAAGACCTTCTTTTTCCCTGTTAGAATCGAGGTGAAAAACACTTGGGGCCTCTAGCTTTTGACATTTGTCTCCTTGTGTCGTGCTTGGTATGCTTTGGGTTTCCCCCTTGGCAGTATTATTCATGCCTAAGTGGAAGAGCAGCAGGGTATAATAGCCTGTGGACAAGTGTCAGCAGGGCATAACAGTCTGGATGAGTGTGCGCAGTCTATCCATGGTGTCCCAGTTCAAAGCCCCTCTCAAGCAGCAATCCTCCCTAGACAGCAGGAGAGGAAGGTATAACGGTAGATACAGATATAGATATAGGCAGGTATAGCGGTCTCGTCTCTGTGCCCCATAGGAGGTACTATCCCACTGTCATCACTTCCCACTTTCTTCTGGTGTTTCTGCTTAGTAGAGCTTCAATAACTCCACTACTTCATTGGACAGCACTTCCAGCTCCTCATCTGCTATGAGTGCACTGGAGATCTGCAGGTAGAGAAGGCATCTTCCTCTTGTTCCCAGAAGTCACAAGCTTCCAGTCTTTGCTGTCATAGCTACATTTCCCAATCCAAAAAGCACAGATTCTGATTATGCTTCTTTCAATACAATTGGGAGTTCAGACTCTTGTACATTCAGGGTCTTGGAAAGAGATCCCTAGTCTGTTTCTTGTCACTTCTGATGCTGCAAAGTCTGCCAACCAACTCCTGCAGTACCTGTATTTGGTGACAGTAGTGCACTTGCCGACAACATAGACCTCCTGCTGGCAAAGGGCACTGTGTCTCTTTGTCACAGTTTCAGTGAGAGGCCCTAAGTATTCCCTGAATCCTGATACTTACGGAGTTGTATCATTCCACTGAGATCTTGACCTGAGTCAGCTAGAGTAAGGGAATAGATGTGCTGTGTGAAAGAATCACTGGTTTCACATTGCTTATCTTTTTTCAGCCTAGTCTATAAGAACTCATCTTCTTGGGTCATCTAAGTATACAGGATCAGTGTCCTCTTCGGAGTTAGTCTGGTATCAAACTTTGGATGATAGAATATGGTTTACTGTATTGTAAATTCTTTGCAGGAATGATTTTTCTGGAGGCCTATGTGTCCCCATTAATAGAGCCAGTTCATTTAAATAACATGCCAGGAATCAAAAGACTACTTGGCTTCCCTGTGTCATTGAAGCAACTGTTCTGCTGGCATCAATTGTGCAAGAGAGCAAAGGCTCTAAGTTAACATGTGCAGCTGGGTTAATTTGCAGCCTCATCACTGTGCTAAGTGGCATGTACTCAAATGAAGATTGATACCTAAGGTAAGCTTTGTGGACACCTTTTACATATATACGCATATTATATATATATATTACATATTACATATGTTATTTTTATATATATTATTCACCTATATATGGATTTAAATTCATAATGCATATATAATATGTAATATGGATTTAAGAGAAACAGAGTATTGAGTACAGGTTTTCTAGAGAAGTGGGTGATATCTTTAGCACTCAACTAGACTGACCAATGTACTGAGGACAAACAGAAGAATGTAGCTAGCTGTTAGATGATGGGAACAGGTTAAATAAGTAATAAATCAGAGAAATACCTTTTTTTTTTTATCCTTGAAGTGATTAATGAGATAAAAATAAGTAAATAAATAAATATTACCTCATGAATTCCAAAGTGAGCATAGGAGTCAAAATAATAATCCCTGGATGTCATCTCTTCTGGATTGAGGAGTTTTGCCATCTTGCCTCGGCCTGGGCAGCTTGGTTGCAACGGGACATGTATGACAGATTGCACTGGCTTTGGAACAACAACAGGCTGAGGAGGCTGGGGTGGGACAGGACAAGCCTAGGAAAACATGAAATACTGTTAAAAGGTATCATTAAAACATAAAATTTCTGCCTATACCTAACCATTGGCTCTGACATATTGCTGTAATTAGCTATGAGATGGTAACTTAGAGGACACGTGGGTTATTGTAAGTGGAACTTAGTGAAACGACTGCCTTCTCTTCCCAGATCTTTAACATATTTACCTTGTTTTGGAAAATTTCCTTAGTGGCTTTTTGCTGAGTACCCTACTACAGTTATTTATGGTAGTGCAAAGTAATTGCAAAATATGGATATTTGCTGATTCTAACCATGCACAAAGCAATTGAAAGCTGATCTTGCTCCTACAGTGGAATTTTCTGTCAAATTGTCACAACTTTATGGGAGACAACTTGTAATAGTTCCCCAATAAGAAGTGCTGATAATCAAAGGATTTTAAAGAGTGCTGACATAAAGGAGGACTCTCAGTATGCTCACAAAAAGGTCCTTCACACTATTTGCAGTTCCTCAGCATGCAGAGATAATGCTGTGAGGAGTTCTTGGGATATATTATTCCTACTACCTTCATTCCCCACCACACTTAATTTTTCCTTGGTGTTATGCCTCCAACAACAAAACTTCAATAGAACAATAGAAACATACAAAACCTCCTGACTTGGATTTGACACCTATTATTGATAAGGCAGAAGACAGTATACTTCACAAAAAAATAGCAGGAAAGAAATGCAGAACATAGAAGGGCCCATAATGTATCTCCATCTTTCATTCTGAGCATGAAGCAAAGTGCTGAAAGCTGAGAAAGCCTGAATGAAACACCACAGCTTCACATGGTCACCTGCAAACTGTGGGTCAACAAATTCTTGAACTGACAAAATGGACCCTGCTTAAACTATGTCATACATCTTCCGCTCTTTTCTGCCTCCAAATTCGGTATTTTTCCACTAGGGACCTGATTTTCCTCAGCCTCTCCTAGATAGTTTTACAAAGTTTGCATTGTTTTCTCTAGATACTGTAAGAAATTGATTCCTTATATGCTTTTATAGCATCATAGCATCATTCCCTGTACGCTATTCATAGCATCAATTAGCCTAGTTGCTTTGATATAAAAAATCACTTCAACCTTTTCTTCCTTTGCTCATTTGAGATTTAAATGTGTCATCTTTCAAGGATTTCCTTGGTCCACGAATACTACAAGTTTACATTCGTGTAACATGTTTCATCCCAAAAGATCAATAAAGTGCTTTAATTATAGGTCTTTCTTATTTCTTGCTTTTTTTGATTCTGTCATATCATCCTGTTTACCTCACAGCCAGAATATCTATTCTCAATTGGTATTTTTGTTCTGCCTGATTTTGAAGTCATTATTTCTCTTAAGAGATTAAATCATTGTCGAATACTGCTCATTCTGTAAGATGTTGCTTGTGATGTTCAATTCTTCCCAATTTCATCTTGATACTTTAGTTATATACTTGAGGTTATTCCCTAACTAACACCTTTTTCCACTTAGTGTACACACTATAATTTTTTTCCAGTTATACTGCCCAATGGTCCTTTCCGTATCTCCTGCTTATTTAAGCTGTGGATGTCAAAATTGTGTTTCCATTTAAAACAAACTCCGTAAGGATTTAGGCTTTTCTCCTGAAGCACGTACCTTCATCTTCCAGATGATTTTACAAGCAAAAAATAAATAAATAAATATAACATTCACTATATTTTCCATTCTATTCCTCTCTTAGCTAATAAGGTTTCCAGACAGAATATAATAAAACACAGGCAATTGCAAAGAGCTATCTACACTACTGGAGAAACAATCTGTCAGTTTTGTAAATTACGTCAAAAGAGCATTAGCGTTTCTATTGCTGTCAAACTAAAAACTCAGATGACTTTTTTTCTACAATAGAAAACATTTTCCGTAGGAAAATGAACTCGAATTGAAGGTGAATATTCTTACTGAGTCTCAGACAGTATCTGTTCTGTTTCCATCTGAATAGAACTTGCCTAGATAGGATTGTGAGAACTGGATTTATTCTGACCAAACATACAAAATGAAATTTAATTCATCAATTCTGGCTAAGGAAGCATGATTTTTTTTTTTCTGTTGTAAAGGAACTAACATTGTCATCTCATGGTGTGCAAGACAGCCATACTTTTCCCTTAGAGGCTGCAGCAGGTTTTTGGCTGATTCTGCTACAGTGAAGGAGTGGTGAGACAACTTTTATTATACCACCGAGACAGTATTAGAACTTCAGCTCAAGTTTATCTGCAGTGCCTGGAGACTTACTGCTCTCAGTGCTTCTCTACCAGAAGATAAATATCCCATGTAGTGGAAAAAAAACAGACAGCTATCAGGTCTGCTTCTCACTTGTCTCTTGCCACCCAGAATTCTGTAATAAAATGTGTTTCTGGTGCTTGTGTGAAATGGAGCACCTCTGACTCATGCACTGTCCATCTGCCATGTGCTTATTCAGAGGAGGGCATAAAACTGGGAAACTCAGAAAACTGGGTGGGTAGACCTTCTCAGCCAGTAGCACGTCATGGAAACTTTAAATCATCTTCAGTGAAGTTCTGCTCTAGGCATTAGGGCAGGCATTTCAAATCCGAATGATGCAATTTTGCACACTTGCAATTGACACTAATCATTTTCACTTTAATTCTAAAAATGTAGGACAAGCTAACCATCACAGAAATAGTTTTGTAAGTGGGACTCAGGAAATCAGTGTATCCTTCCAAAGTTTGTTATGATGCTGTGAAAAATTTCGATTGAGAGTAACTCAGCGTATGACAGCAAACATTATGGAAGAACACATAAACATGGTAGACTATTGGAAAACAGAGAAATACAACGAAAGCTGTTGTATCAGAAACAATAACGTCTTCAGGTCTACATCTCTGTGCTTGCTGAGGTAGAAATGGCTAAACTTTTAAGAATATGGCTTGAAGAGAAAACATGCCTCCAGAGAAAGGCCATTCAGGAAAGACAGCTTCCAGAATCTCTTTAGCAGAAAACTATCCCTGATATGATTTACTAGTTTATTACATATATATGTCCTGTCAAAAATGGTTAATTTAATAACTCCCCAAAGGAGAAGGTACCTAGACTTGCAGTAAAGCTCACGTCAAACAATCTAAATTAACCAGTTATCAAATATGGGTTCCAGTAGGCTGTGCACAACTCCAGAACACTGACCATTGCTGATGCTGAAGTTTGAAAGAATGCAAGCAGTTGCCTCATAAACTATTCTTCAGTGTGCTAAATATGCATCCCTCCAGTTTTCTATCCCTGCTTTTTCTATCGCAAACTGAGTTGGAGGATCTAAAGAATCTGGGAACAGCCTTTTCCACTGCTATTATGGGATTTAGACCCTGGTGTTGTGTGTCATTTCAACATCTAAGTAAGATGGAAATTAGGCTATTTAGATATACAGTTCCCATAATGCGAAAGAGAACTGGGTATTCAGGAATTGCAGGCTATTTTGAAAATGTGAGGTTTTAAGGATATCCATCTGCCTACAGACAAGGAAGATGAGTTTGGCACCTTTTTGAAAAGATTTGTGACAAGAACTGAAGCATTCAGAGTAAAAATAAACTTAAAATTCAGTGTCAGTTCCTTGACATTGCAATGGAGCCACAGGCCTGGAGATTAAGGTTAAGTCCAGATAAAATTGTTGATCAAGCTGCAGTGGTTTCTCCTTGGCAAGTTCTTATTTATTTAAGATATTTTTATGGGCATTGAGGAGGTTAAAAATAACTTGTGCCTGGAAAGTCCTACCCTTTCATTAAGAAACTCAGATTGCAGATGGTGTTATGGTTTAATTAGAATCATTTTCAGCATTCACTTAAAAAAAATCCTTTATAACATCTGAATGTTAAAAGCAATTATTTCTTGGGTCAGATAAATTTTCATGTCGACCTAATAGAATTTAGCATGTCTAGTACTATTTTCATCAGTTTGAACTTAATAATATGCATCTTTAGCATTTAAAAGATTATCATCTGATATGCAATTGCCATAACAGCTCCAACAATACAGCCTCTTTCTGCTGCAGGAATAAGAGCGTAGCCATATAAGGCAGGCATTTTGTACCCTTTTGCCAAATGTGAGTCTTATCTTTATAACAGTTCTTGGAAGTCACTACCCAGGTGCACATGTTAAAACATCCCACAGTTCTTTTGTCTTATAGACTTTTAGAATAAGCCTTGCCATAGGTTTATGAAAGTGTATCTTGAGTGATCTTTGGGTTAAGCATGGAATCTGGTCCATTATCTAAGTAGAGGAAATTTTGATCTATTTTCTGAGAAAATTAAGTTGAGCTTGTCCACTCCAGCTCCATTTGAAGGAACAGGGGAAATTTCAAGTACATTTGTATTTCTACACATTTCTTGAAAAGCAGAAAATAGGCAGAAGGAAGCCCAAATTAGTGATGCATTAAAAGTAAAGCACACATTTCATTTGTTATTCTACTTGATAGCAGCAAATTGAGATAACTAGTATATGTTACATGTGTGTGTTTCCATACTAACCCTACAGTGCGATAATAAAGAAGATGTAGTAGGAAATCTAGGTAGAGCTCAGAACTGATCTGGAAGATGAGGGAATAAAGTGCACACAGATGCAGGAAACAAATCTTAATTTGTTCCCCTGCTCATGTGCAGAAAGACAAAGGGGTAACAAGAAAGAGACCAGGTGAGACAGACACAAACGTTCAAAAGTAAACAGATAGTACTGGCTGGAAATGAAAACTTTACCTACTTAAAAATTTTCAATAGTTAGAGACCTGAAAGACTAGATAAAACCTTGATAGACTAAATAGAATGATGGACTAAATACAATTCTTTCCTGGTGGATTTTCTCTCTGTTAGTGGAAGCTATAATGTGGTGTGATATTTTTCAGAATCACCATGAAATAGCCAGTCCTCAGTGGCTGTAAATCTGCTTACTGCTTCATGAAAATTAAGCTCAGTCAGTTTACAATTGCAAGTAATTTGGAATTCAGTGCAACTGCAAATTTGTCCACTGTGTAGAAATTTTAGGAGTTTCTGAGATATGAAATATGTTCTATGAGATGGGATACAGAACTGATTCTTAGGACTGCTTGTTTTCAGGACTTCTTAGGACTGCTACTTTTTCAGTCATTTCAAGCCACACATTCTTCTGAACTTTCCTGATAGAGGGCCTGAAGAGCACAATGATGTCAGATGAACCTGTCATAGACAAACCTGTCCACTTATTACCAGTTTAATTCACTGTCCTTTACAGACAAGAATAGTTCAGAGTGCATTGCTATTGCTTCATGTTATCCTTACACTAATAGTGATGCTAAGAATATTATAAAACCCCTGAGATATATTCTGAAACCAAGGCTCCTTTGTTTGCCTTAGAATAAAGGCTCAGGCTACAAACACCATGACTAAGCAGACATACAAGGAACTTCTTATTTATATAGTAAGCAGTCAAATCCCAAACAGGTTAAAGTAAAAGATGTAAGGAGGTCATCAGTATGCTAAAGGATGCTGGCATATTTGGACTTCAACAGAAATAACACTGGCTGGTGAGAAAGAGTGCAAAGACCACAAAAGTATCCAAATCTATTACTTACTGTTTGAAAGTTTAAATGTTCAGTTTTCGGAATGCAAACACAAGATAAGAACTTTTATACCTTTGTGAATCTGACCCAGGGATATTACATACCTAAAATTCCTAATGATGACTATCAAATACAGATTTACAGAGAAGATGAAACCAGACTGTTTTTCATGTGTGCCCACTGACAGGCCACAAACTATAGCAGGAGAAATTGCAATTGGGTATAACAGAATATTTCTCCCCCTGGAGAGTGGTTAAACATTGAAACAAATATCTAGTTCCTGACTATGCTTCTCTTGCTTTGAAATTATCTTTGTTTTGAGCAGGATGCTGGGCTGCACAACCTCCAGATGTCCTTCCATATGTATTATTCCATGATGGCAAAATATGGATTGTGCAAGAGAAAGAGACAATGTTCACACGATAAACTTGTAAACTTAAGCCTTGTGGAGACAAAGGGGTGTGTTATGTCCTGGAGTTCTTAAAAATTTACTCATTCAATATGAACACACAAGTAGCCTTTTCTCAAGAAATTAGGAGTACAAACTGTCGGGAGATCAGGAGGACATGGTGCTCTAAAATGAATGGATAGGGAATGGAGAAAGGCTGAAGTTTTCAGAACTCTTCTGAAGCGCATGAAATGGGATGACAGGAAGCAAGGTTTGTAGTAATCTTAAGAATCTGTAGCATTACTAAATACCTGAGCGATTTTAGATTATGCTATGTGCTGGTGCAGTTAAAAATAATGCAAATCCAACCTACCCTCTTGCCCAGTGCAACCTAGGATAGGGCAGCCGAAGACTGGTTCAGGTTGCAAATTGTATGAAAACCGAGATTTAATTCTAATTGTATTTCTTTTGGTAAAGAGAAAGAATGTGCAACAGGTGTAGAGTAGAAGGTCCAATGTAGGGCTGAATACCTTATGATAGTCCCTGTTTGAGCATAAGATACGATAAGAGAAAATGTATTACTATTAATGGAAATTTAGTCTTTGCAAATAGCCTCATGAAAGGATAGCAAAGCATCATTTGAACAATGTTTGTCTTAAGATGATAGTTTTGCAGCTTGATTATCTTTGGCATGTGATAGATCTAATGTCTATTACTCAGACTTATTGCCTCACCTTCTTGGTTTACAAGATCCCTATAACAAGGAACAGCTACAAAGATAACTGTGCTTTCATCTATGCAAAATTGTGTAGAGTTAGGGATCTATCACGCATCTGTTTTTGTATTAGTTTGGTTTGATTTAGTTTTGTATGTGTTGCTATGAGCTCCTTTCTACAGACAGTTTCCATGGAAATAGTTTGAGATCACAAGTGGCTACTGACTCTTCATGAAATAATTTTCTCCTCAGTGTTTTAGGATGCCGTTTATGAACAGAAACACATAAGGGAAACTACTAGAGCAAAAGAATAAGACTACATCTTTCTTCTTTAGGTAATCTCATTCACTAGTTTCATAAAAACAGATTAATAAAATTAAAAAGGCAAAACAATGAAAGACTGAAAATAAAAAAAAGAAAGGAAAAACAAGATAACATTGATATGGAGCTTAGTATATTTAGGCAAGTGTTATACATACAAATAAAAGAACCTTACAAGGAATTCAAAAAGAGAATATTAGAAACTTGGTGGCACACCACAGGTATTAGTGACTGTGATCACAAAGGTTTGTTGCACAGATTACCATATCTCTTTCCATTCTGATCTCCTTTTAATTTTTGTTTGAAACTTCATTTACAAAATTCTCTAGTGCTACTGACAGAGTATTGGCATAGAAGCAGTACTTGTCCAATCTGTTTCATCAATTTCTACAAAGGATGCCAGAGATACCTGACTGTCCTATAAGCTGTGAGCATTTCCAGTATAAATAACTGCAGTAAGCTTGATTTTGTGTTCGGTAAACATTTTGACAAGTAAAAGTTTGCTCAACCGAATGTCCATTTGAATGAGTGTAAGCAAATGAAATTGCTGAGCTAATATTTTTTTTAGTAAACTTCCAGGAATTATGCACTTTTCTGATCACCTAGGTCTTGCCACAGTGCCCCTTCCCTCTGCAGGAAAAAAATGTGGACAAAAAAATGTTTTCTCCAACAAAATATGAATTCATTAAGTTCTTTTGCCATCTGCTTGTTAAAAACTCTTGACTATCATGTAGGATGAGCTAAAAGTTTTGAGGTGAATAGTTTGACATATGGCAGCTAAGGTCTCTAGGCCATTTTTACTGGAGTAAAAGGAACTTTTGCATGCTTCATCTCAGTGGGGAGTCAGTGGCGAACCTTCCCTTCTTGTGAAAGGGATTAGAAGTACAGTAGAGAAAAGGGCAAATCCAGCCTTTATTTCAAGCAGTAGAAGCTGAAATAAATAATCTGGAAAAGAATCTCCACCCCTAGCCATGCTGTCTCCCTCCAAATATGAAGTGTATGTATTTATAATAGCGTAACAAGTGACTCAAGAATCAGAAATGCAAGAATGAAATAGATGTGAATTCTAAAAGTCATAAAGAAGAACAGCTGTGATGTTCTATGGCTGGATGTTTGGACATTCTTCAGTTTGGTCAGGAATGGAAAAGGTGGATTCAGACATTCAAGTGTTGGGTATTTTGACATAAGCTTTACACCTATAAGTAAATCCAGCAGGCTGAAAATACAGGCTAGACAAACAGTTTTGCTGTGTTTAGGAGAACCATTCCAGAACTCTCACCCTTTTTCTGGCTCGGTATCATACATCGACAGTTAGGAGAGAAAAATTTCCTATAGAGTTCTCCTGAGCTTGGTATCTTGCTAAGGAGCATGGGCCTTCTGGTTGTTGCAGGCTACAACATCCTGTCTTCTGCTCTGTAATCTGAACTGAGCAGCTGACTCAGCTGTGTGGATCATGAACAATGTAAATTGGCAGCAAAACTTTTCACAGGGTCAGAGGCTTTGACAGGTTGCAGCTTCTGGTCTCATACAGATGGACAGATGACAACATTGCTATTTCTGGCCAAAAAAAAAAAGTGAAAATGATTTAAATTCATCATTCTGCATTCATGTAGGAGGACCTGAGACATAACAGCAAGGAAGAATGGAAATGTACCATGAAGAGGTCCTCAAGCTATCAGAATTGACTAGCGAAACGATCGTGATCATGATCATGATTTTAATGACCATTAAAATTAAAAAAGAAGGTCCATTGTGCGAGAAAGATGTTACCAGCTGTGTCTTGCATTTGGTTTTCTGTTATCAAAGTCTGAGGTACACTTAATGCTTAAAATGGCTGTTAAAGTTTAGGGACCACATAAATTGACTGATTGCACAAGATTAGGAAACTATTAAAATGCAACAGCTGTTCCAGGTGATTTTAAAATGTTGATCACAATCTCACAGAATCTAAAACATGCCAGTTGCAAAGTCACTTCTAAATCTAGTATAGGCAGTTGATAATATACAATATATATTACTTGCATTGATACAGGTATTTTGATGACTTATCTGGCCTCATTTGTGAAGGTCTTTTAAGGGTAAGCATTTCTATTCCAACAACAAATAACATTTATGCCATGCTGTTCAGGGGCCAAGCTCACAATGCCACCTCAAACTCCCATAAACAGGCTTATGGCTGAAGGAGAAGACTGTGAAACAGCACTGTATTAAACTGTCGGTTTTCCCTTTCCCTTCAGGCCGTGGAGCCTCAGCTGCCTAGTTGGTGTCATTGGTCTGTTTCTGCAATGGCAAGTGCAATTGCTGCAGGTAGTCAACTAGCACCAGGCTTGCCTTGTATTATGAATCCTAAGATGGGATGGAAACAGTGGGTTTATTTGTGGCTGAGTGGAGTTTCAGAGTTCTGCCTATTCACTACTAATTATAGAGCACCTTGGCAGTAGCTGGCCCAAGAACAACCATTCCCATTCTGCGATGGGCATATGTATAGTGATAGCTTTAAGGTTCCTAGTGAAGTTCTCTGCAGATTGGCTGGACTTAGCAGTTTGCAATCAAATAGCAGAAATAAATTGTTCAGTGCTGTTTCCCAACATTATGTTTCATAATTCAGTATCTTTTCCTCTTGAAGTGTGGGTAAATAATCAAGCAGTTTTCTAAGTTTGCCTTTATTCCTATATTGTACAAACGTGTTTGGACAAGCTGGGAGAAGAATCTAAGCTTCTCATTGTTCTTTTGTTGTCCCCTTCCTTTCTGTGCGCATCGAAAGGAACTCATTCCTATCCCCTTAATATTTCCCTTCTGTAATGTAACTCACAGTACAGATAGATTGTACCTAAGAATAAAAATACCTTTCACTTCTCGGCAGAGACTAACAGCTAGTGCACTAGGCATTTAAAATAAGCTCCATGGTTTGTGGAAGGTCACTCTGGGAAGCTAATCTCAAATAAATTCTGAATTAGAGACTATTTGTCATCTTAAGCTATGAAGATATGAATGATGCATAGAGACCTATGATAGAGCCCAGGTGCAGATGGTAGTCAGTTATATTTCAAGGATATCTAGGAAATTCAGGTCTTTTAGTGAGAAGATTTTTCTTAAGAATGAGGTAATTTTCTTAATCATGAGACACTAACTTTACTAGTATTTCGTTTGAAATGGTAATAAGCCAGGTAGGACATGCTGCTGTTATCTTGAAGCAGTGAGTAGAAATGTTAATGGGACTTGTGTTTTCTACTAATCTTCTTTTAAACTCATTTCAGAAGTTACAGATGTTTGTTGAAAGGGCTGCAAAAGTTAAAGGATCCTCTACTGTAAATATCAAAATTGTACTCTGTAAAGATGGAGAATTTGTTGCAGTTCCTTGGATAAACAATTATCCATCAATTCCAGCAATTCCAGCTGGATATCCAATATCCAACAATTAAGATCTACAAAACCAGAGATGTGTGAACATTTGTTTAGATTCCACATTATGACTTTTTAATTTGTTGCTATTATTATTGCTACTGCTTTGCTAAGCAGAACCATAGGTCCAGTGTGCTACTTGATGTATAAATGCATACCAAATTATACTCCATTTGGAGAAACTCCACAAGACATGCAGAGTAGAAAGGAAACAGGGATCTTTAAGTTGCTTTACATTGCCCTGACAAGTGTGGGAATTTCAGCTGAAAGAAGAGGATAGGTGCAAGAGGGGTTACAACATCCTGTTATCACTGCTCATAATTTGTCCCTTGTGGTGAAGGAGGTGGAGGAGCAGCTGTACCACTAGCAGCCTCTTTCCCACCCCATCATTATCATTCTTCACTGCAAAGAGAAGGCTTAACTAACCAAACTCTTAAAACAACAGATCACACTAAAATAAGGAAATAGCTTACAGCTGGTTTAGATTAAAATGATAAGCAACATCAATTAACTAGTATTAAAGTTAACTAGTATTATAGTTAATTTTATAAAATAAACATATTATTTATCATTATTATCATTAAAATATTATCGTGGTTATGTAATATGTACCATAGTTTATTTTATAAAACAAAATCCAGACCTACTTCAAACCTCTGCATGAGAAGTACAAATAATTTTTCAAGCATTGTTTAGCCGATTAGTTAAAGAGGTGCTGGGAAGACAATAGTTAAGACCCGTTGACCTTAGCTGGTCTGAAACACCCTGCTGGGTTGTAGGTGTGGTAGAGAAGTCATAGGTGGTTTATAAAAGAGAAGACTGAAACCAATATGTATAACATATTTTGGTTCCTCTCCCTGGTGTTTTCAATCTGCTCATCTGCTTTTTTTTTTAAGTCTGAAATTGTATTTACTGCTCATGAAAGGCAGGAGATGGCAGCACTGAAGAATAAAGTCCTCACTTTATCTTCGTAGCAGAAGCATTTACCATTTCCTCTGCCAAGATACCTCAGTCTTGCTTGAATCTCCAGGAAAATGGAGAATGGAGAGCCCAGAGTAGTCCTCAGATCCCTTGCCTGCTGTAAGATTACTAAGACCATAAGGTTTTTACTGATGCCTGCTCCACATAAAAGGTTACAAGATCTCTTACTACAGTCATCCATCTTTACTCAAGCAAAAAGGATCTTCACTTGAATGGTATTACTTTATGAGTTAGGGAAAATCAGATGAGGAAGGAGTGCAGTGTTAGTGATTCCTTATATTTAGAATAGGAATCTAGAGAATGGAGACTAGAAAGAGCATATCACTAGACCTGGGTAACCCACCCAGAGCAAATAGTCCTGCTGGACACCAATTGCACCTCTTGTCTGCTGCCACAAAATAAAAATACAAGTTCAAAGCATAATGCTTATTCATTTCTTTCTTTTCATTTAGACACTGATCCTGAATCAAAACTGCCTCTATGAGTTTTAGTTTCATCTACTTCCTTGTTTGACAAAAACAACACTTCCAGTGCAGCATAGGTGTTCACGCATGGAAAAAAAACAACAAAAAAACAGAAGACAGAAAGGAGAACAGGGCTGAGAAGTGACAGCTCCTGAGATGAAATGCCAGAAAAATACCAACACACTGATTTATACAGTTTAGTGCAGCTTCAGAACTACCAACAAATATGCATGCCCTTCAATTGTCAAAGAGGCAAAAAATGTTCTATTTCCTTGCACAGAGCAAAGACTTCCTCCCTCTTCCTCCGGAGCTGTAGCTCACTGGTATATATAACAGAGTAAGTTTTCTTTTGTCCTCCTGCCATAACCAGCCTAGAAGTACTTTGTCCTTAATGTCAGGTATAAGCCCAACTCATTGTGTGGCTCTGAAGGAGTGAGACATTTCTTGGTGCAGGTTATCTGAGTATTACACCCTTTTTGCAACTGAGTGTTTCTGTTTGTAATGATTAGGATAAATCACTTGTGAGGAGATTCAAAACTTAATTTGTTATAAGATATAGTGTCCAGCTGTAGAAAGACTCTTGGGCAAATGCTGGCAGAGAGTCTTTACTGTGTGTGTAGAAGCCCTAGCTGCTGACACAAAGTGGTAGGATAATTTAACCTCTGTCATGTCTTGAGCACTTGGAAGTTAAGGAAGATGATTCCCCTTCAGGATTTACAAGGCATAGTGCATCTTATCTTTTCTCTCAAGACTTTTCCTCGAGACCTTTCCTTTTTATTTTACATTGAGTTGGGCATGTTGGTTACATTATCGTTTGTAGTTTACTTTGAAGCTCATCTCTCCTAATTTGGTAGGCTTTTTGCTTTTGACTTTTGCTATTGCCATTTGCTTTACTTTCTGCTTTCATTTTCATAAAGGCCTGGGTGTTTTGTCTCAGATGGTGTTTTCATTGATGCTGTTTCATAAGGCAACATATGTTATTCTGTGATGACAGAGGGCACACATTTCACTAGAATTGAATAAAATCCTTTCCTGAATTATGGACTTAATTTAGAAATCCCCTACTTTTTTTTCTCACTATTGCCTGCCTATGATTGTCCTGACAAGCATCAGGGCCTCTTTGCAACAAGCAACTGCAACTTGCACTGAAAAGTGGTAGCTGGAGAAGTAATTACTGTTAAAAAAAAAAAGGTTGCAATGTGGCCAGCGTATTCACAAGAGTGCACCTGAAATAAACATGCATGATCTGTCTTCTGCCTTCACAATCAGTATTGAAAGGGAAACCACAAATGATTCATAGGAAAGTGAAGATTTTGTCTGGTTGATTTTTATACGAATAGTTTTCCTAAGTTGCTCTTACAATGTGAAACCGAATCAGCATATTCTTACCACTGATGAAGGTGGAAAATATTCCAAATCTTCTGGCAGATGGGCTATAGGTCCATCTGTAGCCATGTACTGAAAGTGATAAATGAGGAGCACTGATCAGGGAGGAACAAAGGGACACAGCAGGGCAGAGATTGAGGGTAATGTTTGTATAGGCAGGAGGCCTTGCCTCACCTTCTAAAGCATCTGCCTTTTTGGCAACTGCCTGACCTATCTGCTTTAGCACATACTCCCTAGATATGAAGGGCAGACAGTAATGACTATATGCATGGAATAATCCTTTCCACAAGCATGCAAGGGCTGTCTGCATTCCCTTTTATTTGTGAAATAATAGAGAAGTTATTCAAATGATTGCTATAGAATTACTGCAGAATAAAGAAGTCCTTCTGAAATGAGAAAAAAAAACACTGACATGAAAGTGTGATGGGTGTGCTCCTTTCCCAATCTGACCTGATCTTTAACTCTTAGCCCTATTCAAGTGTGTCATCAGTGGCATTATCTGATCATGGTGACTACCTCCCTGTTCTCTTGCCCCACTCGCACAATAACTATCAAATACAGTCATGATGGCTGCATACTGATGGGAGACATTCTGATGGATTCTGCAGAGACAGGTAACAAAGAGCACAGTGACTAAGGACTAACTGAGCTTGTACACACAGAGCTTCCTCTGACATGCAAAAATGACTATAAGTCAATCATCTTATTTCTTAAATATGGAGACAACCCTAGAGCCTGTTGAACTCTCCTTGCATGGCAGTCGGCTGCATGTCAGAATCTCCCCTTAAGCAGGGATGCCTCTCAAGGTTACTCCTTTAGGTTAAAAGATCCCTTACCAACAACAGCTCCATGGTAAGGGAGCATAACATACTAAAGCTTTCTAAAACTTTGTAAATTTTATCCAGGATTGACTGTGCACATAATCCCTTAGAAAAAAAACACTGACTAAGAACTAAGAGTGGATCCAGCCATACCCAGATTCCTCTGAGAAGAAGTTTGGAAAGCAAGGGGTACCAATACAAACTTTGCGACTCAGTAGGAGAGTTTCAGGTGAAATTTTGTATAAACCTGCCCACCATGCAGTAAATGACAATGACCTTGTCATTGGATCTTATCAAAGCCATTGCACATATCAATAAAACATATTACTATATCTCTCAGTGAAGAGGATTGCAATACACACTCCTCTCCAGCTTGTTCAGTACACTACTATAGAGCTAAAAGGACATTATTAGATACAATGATGTGACTTAAAAATGTAACTGATGGTAGAAAGGTTTGTATAACTTGACTTCTATTCAAATTAATTCTGCATGAGGTCTGTGTAAATAGGTCAATCAGCATGAAGACTACTGTTCCTTGATTAAAGTGCTTTTGATTTGTGATTTTTCACTGGTGTTTCACATTTCTTTTCTTAACTTGAAAATGTTAGTCAATGCATCTCAGCTTTATAAAAGTTCTTACCATTCACAGTTATGAAGAAAAGCTTGAAAACAATGAGATCCCTGGTACTGAAAGGCCTATAAAAGAAACCTCTTTACACAAATTCAATATTTTTTAGCCATTTTTTTCTCCTTATACTGTGCTGTTGGCCATATCACTGAATTCAGATCAGCCTAAGTGATTTATCTGTTTCAGGAATCTCAGTATCCTGAGAACAACATTGGTGTCACTCCACTACTATTCATGCCTCATTCACACAGGAAAAAACTTTTTCTTTTTAGATAGAGTGGTGATTGCTACACAATGTTGGAAGCTACAGTAACTTAACCTGGGGAATGGGAAAAGTGTAAATATGTGATTGAAACAAGAGCTCCTTTTTTCTAAACTGAAACATACCAAACCTCTTGGGATCTTGTCTCTTTAAGCATTTCTCTTGTGCATAGAAGATTGTCAGCGAGTGGAACAGAGGAGAGAGAGGCATCAGCTTCCGCTTCTGAACTTACTGCAGATTTAGAACTAGTCAAAAGCGAGAATTTTCTGACAGTGAGAAGATTCTGAGAGAAAATTTGAAAAACATGTAAGAAATGTATTTATCAAAGGAAAATAGGTGAATCACAGGGAAATATGTTTTCAGAACTGCTGTATAAAATGAAAATATCAGTGGTTGATCTGTTAATATTATTACAAGGACATCAGCAGTGAAGGACAGGACATCTGCACAGTTATAACCACATGAACTAGATATGCTATGCTAAATGATAAATGATAGTATAAGGGAAGTGAGAGACCTGATCTTGGATCTATTTGTGTATACAGAAATCCATAGAGGCCTAGATTGCACTAATTCTGGAAACTTAAGAGAGGCCTCTAGGTAGGCAGCCTAGTTATCCGAGATTCTATCTAGGGACAATGGAAAGAAAGATGCTCCTTTCAAAGGGAATTCAGGTCTGAGATGGGCAGAGTTGACCTGCAAGAGGCACTCGTTTCTGTTGTTTAGACAAGACAAGGAGGTCACCTTGTTAAAGGATTTCAAGGTACATGGACTGAATCCAGATTTTTGTTTTCCATTTAAAATAAAATGATAATAAAGGTTTGTTGAATAAGTGTTAGAAGACATCCAGGACCCTAAGAAATGAGTTATGCATATTTATTAAAATATCATGGAAAACCACCAATTGCCATACACAAGATCCCAAAAGAGGGGTTCAAATAACTGCTGAATCCTTTCAAGAACTTAAGCATTGGGAAAGTGTCTTTTTCTTGAGTCATTGAAGCCTTGGAAGCACTGAATCAAAAACAGTCCTTATTTTTCTCTTTTTATTGACAACACACTTTTTTCCAGCAGAATAATTATGAGACATTGTGACACTCAGAGGAATGCGCCTGTTCTATCACCAGAAACACAACTGACATGAATTGAATACCACAAGCAATAAGCTTTCTTTTGAATGCCATACTGTGAAAAAAAAGGTCTATAGTAAAGAAGAAGAAAAATGAGAAAGTAGAAAAATTGATGAGTGACTTCTCTATCTCCTTAGAAAGATCCAAATAATAACATTTGATTCCATGGAGGATTCCTAACTTAAAAAAAAAAAAAAAGAGTTTATTTGGATCTTCAATTCATGGCAGAGATAATGAAGCAGTTAAGAGATTTAAACTGACTTGAAGTGATAAAAATATGAGGTTGCTGGCAAATAGATTAAGCATTTAACTAACATGATTTTCATTGTTCTGGATTATCACAATTGAGACTGTAAGACAAAGTTTATTCTTTTCATTTTATTGAGACTTCATTTTGTCAAGGGTTGAGCAGAGTTGTAGCCTAAATACAGAAAAAATGTTCTATTATTTCGTTTGAATTACTGCAGATGCATATTTCGCTAAGCAAAAGCAAGTGTAGTCAGCAGACATGTGAATATGCTCAACATTTCACAGGACAGAACCCTTGAGGAGAACATGGGGCTGTGTTCCTGTTTTGTAGGTTTCTAAATTTACTAGAATTTCTAAATATCAACCAGAGGAAGAAAAACAATGCAATTCATAAAATGGATATTTAAAGATCTTAGATTTCCATTTTTATTTCTATTTTTGGTTTATTTTGCATATTAAATTCCATTTGAATATAAAATCAATGTTTTGGAAATTTTCTATTTTCATTTTTATTTTTCCTCATAATCACAAAAATCAGAAAAAGGAATTGTATCATATTTCCTCTTTCTAACCAAAATATTTATTCTCTGTGTCATTTTACTCTTCCTATACATACGTAACTTACATTTCCTTTACTGGGGCTCTAAGTGTCAGGGGCTTCTAAGAGAAACTGTGATTCCCATTGGCATGTGTGTTTTTAACATAGATTCTTCACTTCTCTGTCACTTCTCTGAAAAGCATGAAAGCAATATAGATGCAGTCAAGAGTTCCTAAATATTCCCTACGGCATGGAAAATAAAGCTGATGTTTTATAGGACATGATTAATATAGATTTTCATCTATATCATCATCACACGAAAACGTACTGGTAATGATTTCGGAAACACTAGTTAGAAAATTATTGTCATCTTTATATGAAATGTACTGTGTGCATATAATATGGTGTTCATACAATTCAAAATTACTCAATCATTTCAAAAATTCTTATCATAAATAAGTAGTTGGTGCATTTATCTATCCTTGTAACATTACAATGGTCCTAGGTATGTCTAGGTATATAATTTTGTCTTCTAAGAAAGAACAGTGTAAAATATCTTGCTCATATATAATAAAAAGGATGATAGTATCCCAAAATTAACACTATAACAAGTTTGTAAATGAAGCAAAGTTATTTTTTAAAACTTTAATGATTTAATATATCATCCTCATTTGACTCAGTTAACCTACAAGATACATCTGATTTTTCCATGTCATTCAGTTAATAAGTCTATAAGTATCCAAAGAATTTCACTGAAGTGAAATTGAGTGACTTAACATAGGATTATTATATCTGTCTGCAATTTACTGAACAGAAATATGTATATATGTTGCAGAAAATGCCATCTTTTCTAGGGTTTGTATACACTAAATTCAGCACATTAATGAAGCATAAAACTGTACTATTTTGAGTCCTAGGCTTGGTTTATTTGTGGTGTGCAGAAAGATCTTAACTAAAAAAAAAAAGAGTTCACTTTCACATTCCAGGTGGAGTATAATCTCAGGTAATCTTTCAAAATCCTCATCATTAACCTAGGCAAGCTATCTATGTAGAGATAGAATAAATGTCTAAGTACAGACTTAAAATATAGGTAAGGCCAGTCTTTCAAAAGCACATAGGCAGAGAAATATTCAGAAATCTACAGTTATGGTTTTTAAAGTGTCCAGTGAGCTAGGATATTCCTCAGATCATTAGCATTTCACTTATTTAGGAAAAAAACACTATCATCGTATAGCATCCTAATGGAGTCTAAAGATGGCAACAAAAACATGAAGAATCTGCTCTTAATTCCAGGCATAATTGCAGGCTGGGGATCCCTATTGCAAAGACCTTAAGATTACAGTGGAAGCCAAGCTGAATGTGAACCTGCACTCATTACACTGTCATTGCAAGTAAGACAAGTTGAACACTGTGCTACATCAGAAGGAGAGTGACCACCATATCAAGCGATACTACCATTCCTCTCTAGTAAGTGCTGAAATTGCACCTAGAATGTTGCATTCAGAGTTGTCCTGCTCTCCTTGGTTCAAGAAGGATGTGGAGAAGCTAAATGGACCCAGTGGAGAGTTAGTACAATGGCTAGTGGACTAGAGAACATCTTACTAAGAGAGACTGAGAGAGCTGGTTTTCTTTATTCTGTTTATAATTACTTGAAGAGTATTACCTGAAAGGTAATTACAAGGATGACAGCAAAACGCGACTTAGTTGGAGGGTATGATACAAAAGGTACAAATAAGCTACAATCTGCATCTTAGAAAATTCTGTTTGGAACCTTAGAGGGAAAAAATCACTAACGCAGCACTGG
Organism: Crypturellus tataupa; assembly: GCA_034781795.1. Taxonomy (NCBI): domain Eukaryota; kingdom Metazoa; phylum Chordata; class Aves; order Tinamiformes; family Tinamidae; genus Crypturellus; species Crypturellus tataupa. The sequence continues at coordinate 316,101 of JAWLRI010000061.1, read as the reverse complement.
GATACATCACCTAGAGAAGCTGTGCAACCTGTATCCTTGATCATTTTCAAGACTCAGGTAGACAAAGCCATAGTTACTTGACACCTTGTTGACAAGGTCCCACTCTAAGCATGAGATTGAGTGGAGACTTCCAGAGATTCATTTTAACTGCCAGGTCTGTGCTTCTTTAATTAATGTATATATAGCAGTCACAGGAGCTCTGGAATTTTAATGCTTGTTTATTACACTGAATCTTCTTCTTATATTATGTATAATAGTAGTGACTTTGAGGTTAAAATGTTCTTACTTGTATGTTAAGTTATGTTACAACTAGTGTCATAACAGAGCACTAGCCTATTGGGTACATGATAACATAACTCATAATTGGTACAAAACAAAATGGACAAGTGGTGTTTATGAAATTGGGAAGAAATGGCAAAGGTTCATTTTTAAATGTGCTTATGAATGTGTTAAGAAAATTTCCACTATACCCTTGTTTTTGCAGAGGGAGAACATTCAAGGCTTTGGCACCCTGAAAGCAGAACATCCTGTCTGACCTTGTCTTAGCCCTGTTTTTCATATAAAGTTAAAGATATGCAAAGAAAGCAATTTAATCAGGCCAGCAGTACAGAAGTTGTTCAAGGTTAACACCAGAAGAGGTACAGATCAGCTAATGAATAATTATAAGGTGGACCATATAGGCTGGCATGAAACTATCTCATACTGTAACATGGCAAGGGGACTAGCAGAACTAAACCATGGATAGATCAGATTGGTTATGTAAACCAAATATTGAACATATAAGAATTTACTATGGCTTAAAAGTCATGACAAAAAGCTACTCGGGATCCCAAGAAGCCCAAGAAGGGCTCCCAGCCAGCAGGAACATTGATGATAGCAGCAAAACTTTAAAAACTTAGAAATCTGACTCCTGCTGCTCATTACCCCTGCCCAAAAATGAACACAAAAGAAAAGAAAATTTTAACAAATGAGTTTTGAAATACCTTTCAAGACCAGAAACCCATTAAGTACAACCTTTAATTTGAGGCTCTCGTCCATTTAGTTCATGTGCCTACGCATTCTTCATTACCAGGATCTTCTAAACCAAGGCTTAGCAAAGTAGGTTAAGGAGATGGTCTTAACCATCTGGGTTCTCCTAACCCATCATGATGTAAGAATAGAAAAAAATGTTAATCTGCTGTTGATCCACTAACCATAAGGAAAATGAAACTGATCATCTAGCTTTACCTCATAATCCATGTATTGTGAATTGCAGAATGGAGGTTAAAAAAAAGAAAGCATGAACAGTGGAATATTATATATGTTTCAAACTGCTATGTACATCTAACACATTAATATAGGATACCATGAAAGATATCTCTTAAAATATGCATAAAAAATAATTAAAGGGATCTGGACAGGCTGGATCAATGGGCTGAGGACAACTATATGAGGTTCTACAAGGCCAAGTGCCAGGTCCTGTACTTGGGTCACAACAACTCCATGCGGCCCTACAGGCTTGAGCTGCATGTCAGAAAAGGAACTGGGGGTGCTGGTCAACAGCAGGCTAAACATGAGCCAGCAGTGTGCCCAGGTGGCTAAGAAGGCCAGTGGCCTCCTGGCTTTTATCAAGAACAGTGTAACCAGCACCAGAGAAGTGATCATCCATCTGTACTTGGCACTGGTGAGGCCACATCTCGAATACTGTGTTAAGTTCTGGGGTCCTCACCATGAGAAGGACATGGAGGTGCTGCAAGTGTGTCCAAAGAAGGACAACGAAGCTGGTGAAGGGGCTGGAGCACAGACCTTACGAGGAGTGACTGAGGGAGCTGGGGTAATTTAGTCTGGAGAAGAGGAGGCTCAAGGGAGACCTTATCACTCTCTACAGTGAGGTGGGGTCAATCTCCAGAATAACTACTGATAGGACAAGGGGAAATGGCCTTGATTGGCAACAGGGGAGGTTCAGGTTAGATATTAGGAAAAATTTCTACATGGAAAGAGTGCTGAAGCCTTGGAACAGGCTGCCTATGGAAGTGGTGGAGTTCCTGGTGTTCAAGAAAAGTGCAGATGAGGCCCTTAGGAACATGGTTTAACAGGCATGGTGGTGATGAGGTTACATTTGGACTTAATGATCGTGAAAGTCTTTTCCAACCATAACGATTCCATGATTCTACATGACTCTTAGCTATTTATTTTCTTTAGTTCCTTGAAACAAAATATTTCAAAAATCATCTTTTATTGTAGTTTCAAAAGTTTCCAACTGAAAATGAGAAAGGAACTCCTCTAAAATAGGAAGAATAAAAAATCTAGTATTTCTATTTTAGATTTAGATTTAGATTAAGACCATCAATGTACGTGGGGAGAAATAACCCCAAGCACCAGTACAGATTAGGGGTTGACCTGCTGGAAGGCAGCTCTGTCAAGAGGGATTTGGGAGTCTTGGTTGACAACAATGTACCCATTAGGCAGTAATGTGCCTTTTTGGACAAGAAAGGCAATGGGAGCCTGCCCTGCATCAGGAGGAGCGTTGCCAGCAGGTCAAGGGAGGAGATCCTCCCCCTCTACTCAGCTCTGATGAGGCTGCATCTGGAGTATTGTGTCTAGTTCTGGGCTCCCCAGTACAAGGGTCCAACATACATGATGATTAAAGCACTGAGTTAAGCAAGCTAGGCCTGTTTAGCCTAAAGAAGAGAAGTTTCAAAGGGGATTTTATCGACATGTACAAATATATGATGGGAGAATGTAAAGAGAATGGGGCTAAACTCTTCTCGGTGATGGCTAGCAACAGAACAAGGGGTAATTAAGAGGAGCGTCTCCAGCAGGCCGAGGGAGGTGATCCTGCACCTCTGCTCAGCCCGGGTGAGGCCACATCTGGAGTACTGTGTCCAGTTCTGGGCCCCACAGTACAAGAGGGACCCGCTGGAGAGAGTCCAGCCCAGGGCGACTAGGATGATCAGGGGCCTGGAACATCTGCCCTATGAGGAGAGGCTGAGGGAGCTGGACCTGTTCAGCCTGGAGAAGAG
>JAWLRI010000061.1:240266-312999 GCA_034781795.1 Crypturellus tataupa | reverse complement strand
GAGGCTGTGGAGTCTCCTTCTCTGGAGATCTTCAAAACCCACCTGGATGCCACCCTGTGCCACATGCTCTAGGTGTCTCTGCTGGAGCAGGGGGTTTGGACTAGATAATCTCTAGAGGTCCCTTCCAACCTCAACCATTCTGTGAATCTGTGAATATTCTTTGCCAGGTTGCAATCAATATTCCAAAATAGTGACATCCTAAAATTCGGATTTGCATTTTTAATGCTCATTTTGTTGCCAATGTATCTCAAATATTGTTACTGTATATTTTATCCATGAGAAAGTACCAGATCAATATAGTTGCACTGAAGCGCTGACAAAGCACATTGTACTCCAACAAGAAAACATTATATTCCCAAAAGCAATGGAGCCTTCATTCTCAGATCATTTCAGCTAAAGGTAAAAATCACTGTTCAAAGAGCATTAAAATGTTTCCTCGGAGACATAAATTCCAGCTGGAGCTTAGCCATCCGAGGATGATTTCCTAATCAGGAAAGCAAAATAACGAGGACTTAGACAGAAAGGCAAGTAGACTCCCATTCACAGACCCTGCTCTTTGCAGAGGACTTGAACCATTTCAATATCTGCTGAAAGGGACACCAGGACACAAGCAATTCAGCAGGTTTCTGGAGAGCATCAGTGACAACTTTTCTGGAGTACTTTGATGACAGCTCCTGACGTGTGAATGAGTAGCCAATGAGGAGAGGTGCTCTGCTGGACCTAATACAAACAGAGAAGAGCTGCTTGTGAATGTGAAGGCCAGGGGAAAGCCTTGGCTGAAGTGACTTAGAGAGGCATCTTTCAGGATCCTGTGAAGAGGGATCAGGATCACACACCTGGAGAACAGACGTGCAGCTGTACAGCCACCTGCTTGGAAGAATCCTGTGAGATCCAGCCTAGGGAAAAGAGCGATTCAAGAAAGCTGGCTGATTTTCAAGGATCCCCTCCTCCAAGCTCAAAACAGTCCCTCCTGATTAGCAGGAAAACAAGGAAAGGTAGTAGGAGACTGGCATGGGCGAACAAGGGCCTCCAGATTAAACTCAGTCACAAAAATGAAGCAACTGAGGTAGAAGCAGGGACAGGTAACCTGGGAGGAATGTAGAGACACTGAATAGGCAGAGGTAGGGCTAGAAAAGCCAAAGTCTGCCTGGTGTTGAATTTGACAAAGGGTATGAGGAAAAGGAAGAAGGGCTTCTTTAAGGACTTTGGTGGTAAATGGAAGACTGGAAGAAATGTGGGCTTGCTATTGAATGAGTCAGGGGCCCTGGTGATTAAGGATGCTGAAAAGCCTTCATTGCCTCAGTCCTTATTGGTAAGACTGGCCTTCAGGAATCCCAGTCCCCAGTGAAAGGGTGGGGAAAGGTGGAGGGGAGGGGAAGGAGGAGTCTGAAGAAAGGAAGACATTGACTTTGTGGAGGAGGTTAGGGAATAGGCCCTGTTATGCCCACAAATTCTGAGGGAGCTAGCGGATGACATTGCACAGCCACTCTCACTTTTAAAAGGCCATGGAGATCCAGAGAAGGCTGGCTCCAGTAATCAAAAAGGGCAAGAAGGGGATGATTCATCCTTTTTAACACCATCATCACATACAGGTGAGCTGATTTTGAATCCATTTATACTAGAATACATTTACACTAGCATAAACCTATCCTGAGATCAATATGCCTTTGTTTCCAGCTGGCACAGCTAGAACAGCAGTTGCACCTATTAGAAAGAGATCTTACAAGAAAAATTACTTCCATTTTCCACTTCATAAGGTGATAACTTAAAGAGATATTTTATGGCCACTGAGAGCATTATTGGTTCTCTGTTGTGAAAGGAGCTGACCTATCAGGTAGAAAGAAGGAATGAAAGGGACTTTTTCCTTGAATGGAATGATTGACTTGAGGCTATATGAAAGTATGTCTCTGCAAAAGAAAAAATAAAGCTCTAGAATAACATGGTTTCACATTTTATGAAAACTCCACAGCCACATGAGTCACATCTTTGCTTAAAATCCCTATCTATTTGTCTCCCATTAAGTACATTGCTTAAACAAACATTATCTAAAGAAAGTAGGACAGAAATTGAAAGTCAAATATAAAGAAAACTAAAATATAAATGCACACTATCACAGCACTATTTCCTTTGCTCTTAATGATTAAGGGAGTAATAACATCTAGAAATAAGGACAATTTAATTCTGCATAAAGAAGAGAGATGATGCCATCATTGTGAGAAGGGTGACACATGTTTATGTGAATGTCTAAGACAATATAGAAGCAGAGTGCCTGAATGGGAACTGTTATTTGTTGAAGCTAAGTTGCTCTTCAAGAGCTGGGTACTGAGACTAGTGGGAAGGAGTGTTGCATTTCTGCTGGCTGTATTCACTGGAATGGTTATAGAGCTAGTTTTCAACAAATAGTATTCGTGTGTGAATAGATGTGGGAACGAGTGAAAATCTTTCCCTGGGAGTCTATCCGTCTCTTGAGTCTAGCAGTGTTATGTTGTCGTTGTTGTTGTTGGGTTCCTTTTGCCTCTCTGACAGCAAAACTACCACGTAGTTTGGAATTGAACGCCTATAGAGAGACCTGATTTGAATGCAATGTATGTGCTATAGGTCTGTGAGACAAGAGGAATATATGATGCAGGAAAGAGGAAGCAGGAAAGGCTTGAGAGAAAAAGTAAATTAACTCCAAGATTGAGATGCTGGTGAGACATCTGTATCTAAACATCAGAGTGGCTTACATTTTAGTTTGGAGATACTATGAGTTTTCTGTGAATTATTATAAGATGGTCACTGATTTCCTAATATGGAGAAGAGGGTAAGTCATAAGCTATATATGAAGACTAAGTACTTTCTAGTCCATTTCCTGCTGCGCCTTCTTTTGTAGGCCTTTAAACATGGGAGGGAGTATGCTGATTCCAGAGGAATTGCTCTTGAAGCTGCCACTACTCTGTTTCCTGAAAATCTAATAGCCCCTCACATGACTGCAATTTAGCAATTAAGACTACAATTTGGACATACCCAGTTGTATGATAGATACATGCTAGACATGTGAAGGGGAATTCTTGAACAGGTGATGGGGTTATGTAGTCAGAGATAAACATTGCCAGTTGACTATCTCTACAGCCATTCCCTTTTTCATGCCCAGATGCTTACCCATGACATGCAGTGGAAAAAGATCTGGTTTGAACAGGTCTTACTCCAGTCAAACATATGAAATTCTTCAGAGACTCTCTGAGAGTTTCTGTGGACCATTCTGACTTTCTATTCCTTAAGAATGAAAAAATGTGGGGAGTTATGAGTGCCCCATAGAAAAACAGATCAGGAGGGAAACATCTTGTGAGGAACACAGAAAAATAGTCAGTAGGGCTGAAGCTTGAAGCTAAAAACAAATTCTCCAGAACAAAAAGTTTAGCACTGTGTCATTTGAATCATTTGGCCTCATTGATTAATGGTCAATGAAACATCATGCTCAGCACAATATGCTAAATATGAAGCAAGATTTAGTACATTTCCCTGAAACTAATGTCCTGTCCTTTTCTGACTCTCATGTTCTTTTCTCATTCAAGATTGGTTGGAGTGGATTGTGTTATTAGAACTACATGTTGCCTCTTCTTATTCCATGACTGAGTAATCTACCTCATGCAGTCAAAAACTAGAAAAACTAGTAAGCATTGCTTTTCTTCTCTTCTGAGTACAGAGAAAGTGAATTTTACACGAGACCTTGACAGATGTTGCAAAGAAAAAAACAAAACAAACAAAAACAAGAACAACAAAAAAGCAACCCTATTATTTCTTTATACAAACTGTAAAATTGATCCACTCTTCTGAAAGCCTCACATGTTTTCTCAGTCGCCAGTTTCTTGGTCCCTGATATTCCTTGCTTACTTGCTTGCTTACTTCCTTCTATCCTCCTTTCCTTTTATTTTCACATTTTCACAAAATACTTTCAATATTTTATCCTCTTGTAAATTTATAAAACATATTCTGTTTCACAACTGAATAGCATTATTTTCCACAACAGGTCTTTTTACCGGAGGAAGACTTCATGCTTGCCAGTTCTAAACAAGGAAATATCAGAGATAAAGACACAATTACCCAGAACTGAAAAGGATTTATTGGAAATATTAGAGTCTTAAATTCTAAAACTCTAAAATTGCTGGCACCCTTCTTTGCCCAATAAAATGTGCTCCTTTTTTCTTTATTTTCTCTGCCTAAAAAACATTCTCTTGTTTCAATTTCCTGATTTCACATGCTTAGCCTGTTTCAGACTTGCAGAGAATCTGACAATTTTTTATAGCAAATCAAAAAGAACCCGAAGAATTATCAAAGGATAATGAGTTGAAATCTCAAATTAGTCATCCATTCATATAATTCTTATCTTTTCTTATGAATCAGTGTAGCAATGGACAGAGCATCCCTGACAATTGCTGAGCACATGAGGATCTCTTGCTACCTGTAAATTCACCTATACCAGATAATGTTTAGAACACCATGGGTCTTAAGGAGCCAACTATATCAAGATGTTGGCTGAGGCTATTCACCTTTGATTTCTTTCTTAATTATCTGTCTCAGTTGTACAGCTATGCAAGACGCAAACTGTGGTTGTGGTTAGGAACCAGCATTACTTCTGTTCTCTTTCTAAGGAAAATAAATTATCAAAAACACTTAACTCAAAATATCACCATATAGATATAGATTTTGATTTTAAGTATTAGTGTTTTTATAAGTAGATATATTTCATTTTTAAATCATTGACTTGTCAAGGAAAATGTAAAACATACCAAATGCACAGCTCAACTCAGTCAATAGTGTTTCTGTAGGATATTTATCATCCTGCATTTAATCAAGCAGCCTTCTTCTATAAAGTTTTTTCAGTTAAAAAAATGTTAGTAATTTCCATTTCCCATACCTTATTTCCACAGAACTTATAGTAAAAAAGAGATAAGAAAGATAGTACTGTAGTGGCCAATAACCTGAGAAAATGACATGAAAAAAGGGATTATCAAGGTTGTTCTGTTTGTGGAAAAAGAATAATTACAAAGACCAAACTCTTATTGGTAGCAGCAGATGGGATAACAAAGGGAAAAGATCATTGCTAAGAGCTTGAGATGTTCAGATAAAACATTAACAAAATGTTTTTTTCACTAAGAAAGTAAAGCACTTGAAGAAGTTGCCTAGATAGGCAGGGGAAGCTCTGTCCTTGAAGGTTTTAAAGACTTGGCTAGAGAAAGCCATGACCAACATGTTCTAACGTTTGTGATTGTTCTACCTGACTGGCAGGTTGCATGAGGTGATCTCCAGATGTTCCTTCTAATTAACACAGTGATCCCTATTTGTAAAGGACTCAGTGGAGTTACTCTAGATACATCTCAGTATAACTGAACTTAGAGCCAAAATGTGCATATCCTGTACTTAAGACAGTATAATGTCTAATATAGGGCACAATTATGAGGTGTATGGACCCCAGAAAAACCTAGTAAAGAAAGTGTAAACAGAAGGGTTAACTGATTTCCCTATTTGTGACTAAGGAACAGGAAAGTAGTTTCTTCTCTTCATCCCAAAACAAGGATCAACTTCAGGGCATACAGATGAACTGTATCAGCATGAACGTGATAAACAGGTAGGGTAAAAGCAGCAGGTCCGTATACTAGAAACTAAAACAGATTCTCCTGTCTTCCCTTCTAAGTGGGAAATGAAAGTCTGCAATGGAAATAAATTTGGACTGGTGAACTAGTGATGGAAGACCTTGGCTTGGTCACACTTTCCTCTGGGCGCTAAGACTAGTTTTAAGCTTTTTGTTGCTATCGGGAATAATGAAATGTAAGCTCTAGGGGCAGAAAAGGCCAAGAGAGACAGAAAAATTGCTAGGCCATATATGGCTGTGTGTGTACTGACGGCGCTGAGGGAACGCTTTGATGTCATCCCTTGGAGAATACCACTCTCCAGAATTTTAGATTTTTTTTTAACTTGGACCTTTTTCACATAAAATGATCTTTCTTATGTGGTGTCTGAAAAAACCCATGTATAAGAAATAAAACCATAACCAGCCATCTTGATACCCTGTTAAGTCTGAGTTTAGTGCTGAAATAGTGAACTGAACTATTGTTAGAGGTGCTCATCCTCCTACAGTTACTGTGAATTTAGAAAGTTGTCTCAGTTCCTGCACAACAGCTTGGCAATAACATGCCAAGGACCTCCTTAGCGTCAGTCAGGGCCTGTTTATGAAAAAATTGAAAAGCCAGGCATGGCTGTGTTTAGTGATTATTCCAGTCCTGCATGGTGCATCCTCATAGCCCCATTTTATGAACTTAGTGGAGAATCTCCATTTTGCTTCCTTAAGATGAGTGCATGTTGTCTATTTTGTTTCGGGCTTATCCCCAAAGAAAGAAAATTAAGGAAAGGACAATCTCATCCTTAAAGTCTAATTCAGAGTAAATCTGTCATTAAAACTAGTGAGCAGGACAGCAGGCAGCAGGATGCCCTGTGAAATCGGAGGCAAGAGCAACTGCTTTCACCATTCAACCCCTCTGAGTGGTGATCAGCTCCTATGTCAGTGGACTGAATTTTGCTGTAGGCTGAGAAAGACTGAGTCAAATATGATGAATAAATTAGGCTTAGTGCTTTTTTACCTTTATGCATTTGCCTCTATTCTCTTTGCCTCACCCCAGCCCTCCTGAGGTACAAGTCTTTATCCTTCACAGTCAAGCTGGGTGGGAAAGCCTAGAAAGGCAGCTGATTCAGACTTGTTAACCCCGCTTTGCCTGTGCATGCAGCTTAGAACAATCAAAAAAGGTAGCCATCTACAGAATTTCTTGCATTCCTCTTTAAAGAATTTTAGTGCTTTTTACAGAGGCTGAACAAAGAGTTATTATGACAACTTCTGCACAGATTGCTCACTAGCTCCACTGACTCTTAGAGCACAGTCTTTCCTCGAGCTTTCTTTTAGCAGGGCTTGTGTTGCCTCAATGCCACAATATAACCTGGCCCTTGATGCCATGAAGATGAACTGTAGCTTTTATAAAAAAATACCAGTCTGGTAGAGGAGGTGACAATCCAGGCTGAAACATTTATCTTCAGACTCATGTTCTGAGTGATTGTGGTTATTTTTTATTTAAGCTTAAGCATTTTTGAATCTTCTTTATATCATTAATGCAAGTCATAAGTTTCCTCTGCAATGGAGCCAAAAAAAGAATATTGTAGGACAATGTCTCAAATTTTTAGTATTAAATTTGAGAAAGGAATAGAATGCATTTAGCTACACTGAGAAGATCTTCTGCTGTGCTAAATTTATGTTTTGCACAGCTGAAGTGGGTAGGAGAAGATGGCTCAGAGTCATATTTCTGTTCTCCCACTCTTGCATTGGCTAGAAACCAAAACAACCCCCATGACTACATTAGAGCTACATTGTTATTAGTCTAAGTAGCATTGTCTACAGAGGTCCTATCAGGAGCATTGTGCAGAATAATACAAAATGAACTGCTATGCACCCTTCTTTGGCACAGAGTTGACTCTGTAGCACCTGGGGATTTAACTGTGCATATAGTGACATCATCCTTCAGTGACATGATGGGTCAGCTTCTTGACTGCCTCATCAGCAGTGCAGAACATTTAGAACTTGGGCCAGAAGTCTGGACTTTATAGCACAGCTTTACTACTTGCACATAAACAGCTATCACAATGTTCTGCTGTTTTAAAATAAGAGATGCTAGCATGTGGAATACTATTCAGTGAAGCTGAAGGGCACATCCTAAGCTACTTCTTCAGCTGGCTATCTGGCACCATGCCAGTTATGTCATGGCTTCCACTAAGCTGAGCAGTACACTGCATACTGGAGCTGCTTCTCTCTTGGTTAAACAACACCTACTCAGCATTATTCATTCATATATGGTGTTCTTAGCAGCTTAATAACACTAACTAATAATCTCCTACAGCATCTTTTACTAAGAGATTCCATAATTCTACAGTCTGTATGGAAATGCTTAGATACAGGGGATTAGATTATATGCCTAAAATCATTCATTGGCAGAACTGGTTACAGAACTTTACTGATTGTTTTTTATTTAGGTTATTGAATAAAATGAATCTGTTGTGCTAGGCACACTATCTTTCTCTTGCTCTGTTTCTTTTAAGTTATACTTTGATTATTTATTAAGTGGAAAACCATATTCCTATTGATGAATCACAAGCAGGAGCTCATGTTCTCAATGTATTTTATGACCTATTCTCCTCTTAGTAGTGGTTTGGCTGGCTTTCCTGCAACTAGGACAGTGTAATCTTCCTGCTCCAAATGACATTGCAAATACTTTCACAGATCTGTATTCCATGAGGAGATTACATTCATTTGAATGGGGAAGAATTACTTCTTTTCAATCCAGAAAAGAAGATTTATGTAATAGGACATGCAGGTAGGACTCCAAGTTCATTTCACTACCATTCATAAATTGCCTAATTCTCTATTTTCAGCTATGCAACAGGCATACTTTTGCTCAACAGACATTGCAAAATCTTCAGCATAAGACTTGCTCTTTATTATGTCACTGTGAAATTGCATTGTAGAGAAAGAACCCATTTTCAGATCCTAGAATCTAGTGGGTTTTTGTTCTTGTTTTCCGTATGGAAATGGTGGTTTCTGGCAGAGACTGACCCATTGCATGTACATCTCTGTTGTACGTATATACAAACTGTGGAGTTTTGTACTGTTCTCTTGACTGGTTCCCAAACCACAATTATGTACACTTGTGCTCACTTCTTTCACTTTAGTTCCCATGACTGATATCAGGGGTATTAATTATTACTAACTTTTAATATGGCTTGCCTGCATGCTCAGATACGTTAAAAAAGAAGAAAGAAAAAACAAAGAGAAATTGAAATATACAGCAGATCAACACTGTGAATTTGGGGGAGTCTTCATGCATATGTACAAAAAAGAATTCTCTTCTATTTTGTTTTCTATCTGATGATCTTTGATTACTCCCAGAAGACTTAATTCTGTTTTATGTAGAAAAGGCTTTTTTCTTGACCAAAGATACAGAAGATTATTTCTATATTTTGATGAGTGATTCTACAACTTTTTTTTCCCAATCAAACTTCTCTTGAAGTTCATGGGATGATCTAGGGGAATTAAGATTTTCAGAATATTTTTCATTTTTGCTGCACACTCCTCTAAGAAGGAAATTAAATCTTTCTTGCAAGATTGCCACTTCTAAGGCCTTCAAAGAGATTCTAAACAAAAAAAAAGCTATGGCTTTAGCACTCTTGAGTTTACTATTTCCAAAAAACACTATTCTCAGGCTGCTAAAAACACACACACTCACATTAAAACAAAACAAAACAAGACAACAACAACAGAAAAAAACACCGAAACTTAGGGTCCTCAGGCTCCTCATTGAATTGCTGGTAGTTATTGACTAATATACTTGATGAATAAAATTGCAAAAATGTTCCAAGACTTTTGCAGGACCCAACAGCACTAGTAGTTAGATTTTCATTCACTTATTGAGGCTTTGAATCAAAATATAAGACTATGAGTATATTGATAATAAAAATGTTTGTAACTGACATTTTTCATATCATGCTTATTACCATAGCATCACAGTTCCTTAGAAATTTAACAAGTATTGGATCATCATGTATATCAATCATACTTCATTGATATACATGATGATCCACTGGTTTCAAATGGACGCAGTTCATACTATTTTTTAATTTCCTCCTACACAATCCTCACTGTGATAAATTCAAAAGTGGGATGCTTTGTCTCACATTTCTTGTGTCACACAACATTTGCTACTTTCAGGACAAAGTTAAAGAAATATAGACCTGAGGGTCAAATTGCTATCATATGACTTTCTTTGACTAGTGCAAGAGCTGGAAAAGTCTTGGTATATTTTCGCTGGTACATTTCTATTTGTTCAGACTAACCTCTCAGTAGAAAAGCAAAGCTTAACATCAATTAGCTAAAAAATAATAAACTAGAAAACATTCTGTTAGGCATTATGAGCATATTGACTCTGCCTTTCTAAATGTAGAAGCACAACAGAAGATGCCTATCTGCAGTATTTTCATCCTCATTTCATGAATCTGTCACTGATGAATACGTTAAGGAGAAGTAAGACAGCATTTGCTATTTGCATATTCTCCTGACTGGTATACAGCACTGGGACGAAACTGCTGTGGTTAAGAAAGCCTTTTCTGTAAAAGCATATTATAGTGTGTACAGCATCGCACAAACAGAAAGACAAATGGATTTAAACAATAGATACAAATACTGAGTCGAAATAGAAGAGGAAAATTTAGAGAGCTCCTCTCACCTGAATCCCTGTTGCTATTTAAGGACAAATTCTGTCAAAGAAGGGCTTTGAAAACAACTGCTTGTGATTCTACCTTTCCACTTGCAATACTGCTGAGATCCTGGGACCCTTAATACAATATTTGCTGTGAGTACCAGGACAGTTTGACAGTGTACAGATGTAGCCTGACTCTTTGCTATTTATAGATGGCTTTTCTGCAGGCTGTACTTGAGGGAGCTATAATGTGGTAACAGACATGTTCTTTGATTTATTGCTTAAATTACATCAATGCTGCTCTATACCTGGCGTGGCAAAGGAGGCATGTTCATGAAGGTCAAGTATGTCTTATTTTGCAGAGACAGTAGCATTAGGACGAAAAATGTAGGATTAACAAGGGAGCAGGGTATCCACTATGAGGACTTTGTGGCAGGAAGAGCAATTTGGCAGAGACTCTGTACACTGGGTGAAGGAATAATGGAATAGTGAAGTGCTCAGCCACACTGGAGTGATACTGGAGTCCTTTAGTATCTCTGCAGAGCAACTGGGGAGGGACGTCAGTGTAATTTATGCATGTGAGGGGAAAACTGTTGAAGCTGGTTGGTGTGCAACGTCCTTGGGAGTCCATACATGGCCATGCTGCATATCGGGTAACCATATGTCAAATGTGGAGGCAGAATGCTAGGCACAAGCTATTAATAGAAACAGGGAGTTTGGCGTGCACTCATGCTTTTGCCTGGCTCCCTATCATGCACTCCCAGGGGCTGGGACTGCATCTCACTGCCTTCCACATACGGAAAAGACTTGGCACATCACGCCTGTCCCTTGAGAAGCCTCCGTGAAGTCAAGGCAACGTGAGGAAAGAGACCGAGCCTGCTGCTCAGCCCCCCTGCCGCTGAGATGGGGAAGGCTGAGGGAAGGGGGGATTATGCAGCTCCTCTCTTTTCTCGCAGAAACCTGGAGAGCTCTCAGGGCACCGTCTCGGTCCCAATGGGAGGCAAATGACTCCTCTGCACGACTCGGACCAGTCGGGCTCCGGGCGGAAAGTTGCCGTGCCCTTCTGCCGCCTCGGGCAGCTCCACTTCGTGGTACCCAGGGCGCAGCAGAAACACATTCTCCGCAACCCCCTCAAGCGCTCCTGCCAAAAAGCCCGCCACGGCTCTCTCCCAGGCGGAAAACTCTGGGAGCTGGCCAAGGTGCTGCAGAAATAAATCTTTTCTCTTCTGTTTTCTTTTTTCTTTTTTTTTTTTTTTTCCCCCACTCATCCCCTCAAAATAGCCGTCGCCACCACGAGCCCCCGGCCCCCTGCACACACCACAGAGCATCTCCTCCGCCTGACCTACACGGCTCCGCCGGAGTTCTCCGCGCGGAGGTACCCGGAGGGCGAGGGGGGCACATGCAGGAAATCGCAGCGGCACCGGCGGCGGGGGAAGCGGAAGGAGCTGGGAAGTTGCCCGTCACTTTCTGGGGCTGCCGGCGGCCCCGGCGCGGCGCGGCGCGGCGCGGGGCGCGGGCTCCGCTCGCGTCCTTACCTCGGCGCTCTCGGCGGCGTTCTCCGCCATTTTCCTCCTGAGGAGCAGGCAGCGGGAGGAGTGTTTCATTCCCATAAGAGCTAGCCAAGGGGTTGGGGCTTCGGGGTTGGTGTTCGGGGTTGTGCTGGGTTTTCAGAGAAGCTCCGGAAGGATAGGGAGGAAAAAAAAAAAAAAAAAAAAAAAGGAAAAGAAAAAGAAAAGAAAAAGGAAAACAACGATTAAATCAGTCTGCTCTGTCCTTGCTCGCTCTGTCCACGGGAATGTTTGCCTCTTTCTGGCATCCAGCGTTCCTCAGGCACTTTCGAGTTCTCCTCTTTCCCTCTCTCCTCCACCTCCAGCAAGCTTTTAGGATGGGTGAAGAGGCGGAACACGCTCTTCAGGTTAAACTAAAGGGCTGTCGGGCTGAGAGTCCTCCCCTTCAGAGAAAGCAGTTGGGCTAGATAGGAGAGAAACACCAGCGAAACTGAACTTGGGCATGCAGTGACCAGCTGGGCATCTTTGCGTCCTGTGGCTAATCTTCCAGAGCCAGAGGGAGCCAGAGACAAAGCAATAGGACAAGGAAATCATAGCCCCTTTCTTTCCTTCTTTGGGCTTCTCTCTCTCTTTCTCTCTAGATCTCCAAAAAGCTTCCTTTAAAGATGTTCACAGCATTTGCCACCCTCTTTGCGTGAATGTCTTTAGAAATAGCAGCCCCCTCCCCTTTCCCTCTCCCCTCCCCCTTCTGCTCTTGGGCTGAGCTGGATGTCCTTGCCCGCGAATTGCATTCACATGTCTTTCCTCGATAAAAAAATATATCAAGCTCTCCCCACAACCCCACCATTGCCTACATATTTTCTCACATTCATGCACCCACACATCTACAAGAACTGACACATTGTATCTTTTTCGTACAGATATTTGCAATTCTTTTCTTCCTCGTCCCTTTCTCCCTTCCCCTTTCTAAAGCAGCACCAGTTTTTTTTGCAGAGACTCTCGGCAAAGGTCTTATGGGGCAGTGGAAGAAATCTGCTTCAGCTTCTTCGAGTTAAAGAGTAAACCTGCTTTCTTCTCGCGAGTGTGAGTTCACATTTCCAGCTTCTGTTTCACCTGATTTTTTTTCAGCAGGAGCCATGCTCCATCAGTACTCCTGGACTGTTGGACTCCAAAAATGTAGTCCTGGTCCAGACACAGCTCCTGCTGAAATGAGTTGGGGGCGGGGGGAGCGGGCGGGAAAGGGAACGAGGAGAAGGGAATGGGGAGGAGAAGAGAGAGGGGAGGAAGCGGGGAAGGGGAGGAAGGAGATGAAGGCAGAGAGGAAGGAAGGGAAGAGGTCTTGCTGGGGAGGGAAAGGGGGTGAAGGTGCTTCGGAGTTCTTTTGAAATTTCCCTAGTGACATCTTTCTCTTTGGCATTGCCACCTTCCACAAACGTTTGTCTTGCTCTTACCTCACTTGTTTTGCTGTGGGTAAGGGTGGGAGAGGGGGTGTATTACATAATTTAGCTTTCCACCTTCACTTTCTCCAGCTCAATCTCCAGCCTACTCTTTTTTTTTTTAATATATATATATATATATATGGAGTGAGAAAATAATGCTAGGGTTGTGCGTATATGTGTTGCACTCAAGATTTCAAGGGCCAGCTGCTCTCTGAAATCATTTCCTCTGGGAGTGATAATGGAAGCTCAAAAAAGTCTGAAAGATTGCTTTGGACTTTAGGCACATAACCAGTGCAGATGCTACATCAATCTCTGATTTGGATAGATTTGGATTCTTGAAATTTTGGCCCCCTACCTCCTTTTTTGGGGGGGAAGATTTTATCCTCAGATGACCTCTAGAATACTGGCATTCCCTCAAGAACTGTCAGAGAAACAGGAGGATCCTGCACACACAGGACACTGAACTCTTCCTGGGGACTCAGGAATGGGGACAAGAAATGTGAATTAAGGAGCAGAAAGCAAAATTATCCTCCCACAGTGAACTGATGCGGGAGTGGGGTCGAGGAAATTAAATGAACAAATTTCTCCTTTGGACTTAAGAGTCACCTTCAGATCACCTTCAGTATATGGCGGCACACAGTCCTTCCATGGAATCAGTAGGTATAAAAATAAGTTTCAGAGATGTGTGAAAAATCACATAAAAGTGAGCAACCCAGGGAAGCATAAGGTGATGAGCTGCACTGAAATACCAAAAGACAGATAACAATATGCCATGTAGGAAGTAATGGCATCATATAAAAGCATTTCAGAATATCAGAGTCTGTCATAGAAATATATGCCATATGACCAGAGATTGAACCTCCATGAGGTACTTTGTAGAGCCATTTGATCATTCAATTGTTCAAAAGTCTTATTTTCTGCTATTATTTTCTTCTCATACTTATTCTAACAACTCTAAAACTGTCATTAGTTCACACAACTGCTAATTTTTTCAGTGCTCTGGTTCCTAGGTGGAGGGATAAGGAAACAAATCTAATGAGTAAGAACTAAGTCTCTGCAATCTTTGTCACATCTTTTTTCTGCCATGTTGTGAATATCTGGTGGTGAGTGTATGAAATTTTAATCAGCATGAATTTAGATTGACCTGCATGTTTTACTGTAGATCCTCTGTTTTCAGGTAATACGCCAAATGTAGCCTAATGATACCATCTGCAGTAAAATCATTATTCTTTTTGGAGAATAAGTAGATCTTTTTTAAAAATCCAGGACAGTTTTCCTAGTGTTCTTTGACAACTGAGTTTGTATTTCTAATACACCTCAATCACTCTTCATTCAGTTAAATAAAGCATCAAATTTTCAAAAGCACTCAGCAACTGGCAGGTAGAGATTTGACATGGATCCTTCCTGCTTCCCCTCAAATCCTGTGTCACTTGTCCTGAAGTCTTACCCTTGCTCTCTTCTATATCTATGGCAGAATACATGACGTCTGACTGCTCAACCCTGAACTCTCTGTTGATGCTTGTCAGATACCAGAAATGCCTTCCTGTCTCCTTGTTTCTAGCACAGGGAAGAAAGAGTGTTTTGGTCCTCAGATCCTTTGAAAATCTGACAAATCATTGGTGCCCTCACTCTTCCAGTCTTCCTTTTACCTTCTAGATTTGATTGAGGAAATCACTTTCAAAATACATGACATTCCTAGTAGAAAGTGATCTGTCCTTCAGGGCAAATCAACTGGATTCAGGGACAGTAAACTCGAGAAATATGGACTATCATACTGTTTAGGGGAAAAATTTTACCCTCAGATATGCGAATATCAATTATATAAATCTATCCTTGTCTAAGGATGATAGCTGACCATCGGAACTGAGCTGGGGAACATATTTCTGCCTTTTCATTTGTTTAATACACAAGTAAACCAGTACAGTCATAAGGAAAATTCCACCACATTTGTAATGCATGACTATATTTCTAACAGAATCACAGAATCACAGGATACTTGAGTTTGGAAGGCACCTCTAGAGATCATCTACTCCAACCCCCCTGCTCAAGCAGAGACACCCAGAGCACGTGGCACAGGGTGGCATCCAGGCGAGTTTGGAAGATCTCCAGAGAAGGAGACCCCACAGCCTCTCTGGACAGCCTGTTCTAGGGCTCTGTCACCCTCACAGTAAAGCAGTTCTTCCTCACATGGAGCTGGAACTTTCTGTGTTTTAATTTATACCCATTACCCCTTGTCCTATCACTGACCACCACTGGTCAGTGACCAGCTGGTCAGCGGTGGTCAGTGGCCCCATCCTCCCTACATTCTCCCCTCAGGTACTTATACAAATTGATCAGATCTCCTCTTAATCTTTTCTTCTCCAAGCTAAACAGGCCTAGCTTGCTTAGTCTTTCCTCATACAATAAACCTGTGCTGCTCCTCAGAAGACACAGGCTCATTCCAAGCTCTGTCATTATCTTGGATAAATGCAAAATTCTGTGTCTGAGTGTAATTCCATGCATCAGTACTGGCTGTGATGCATAGCAGTCCTGATGGAAAGCACCAAGGAGGTACAGGGTGGTGCAGGGTCAAGATGAATTTGACCCATCATGATCTCATAAAAAAAAAAAAGGGAAACTTCATACTTAGTTACATTAAGTGGAAGGGGCCAGCATATCAAGAGAAATTAAGAGAAATTCCCTCACTACTTTACACTGGTAAGACCATGTCTTTGATTCTGTACCCAGTTCCAGGTCTTCTGTTTCAGGATACAGCTGGTTACAGTAGACATGGAAAGTTGTGCTTGTTGAGTACAGTGAAGAAGAGGCTAAGGAGCACACTTAACAATGGCCTATAAATATTTTCAAGGACAGTTACTAAGGTGACAGAGCCAAACTCTCATTTTCAATGTCAAATAACAGAAAAAGTGGCAACAATTACATGCTGTGATTTGGGAAGTTCAGACTGAATATTAGAGAAATCATTTTTAAAAAACTAACACTCCTTCAGGCTTTGTACCTCAAGGACAGTCTTTTTTTTTTTTTTCAGTTGCACTTATGTGCCAGAGGATGACATCACTAAAGTACGTGAGCTGCTAAAGATGAAAACGTACGTCAATAGAAGATCACCTTTTTCCTCTGATAAAAGCTTTCCCAAAATAACTATTTGGGAAGATGGTTGCTGCTATCATATTTACCCTATTGGAGTATGTGCAAAGTACTTCATACACAGACAACTTGGTATCATTTCAAGAAGGCAGCAATGCCAGTGCGCCCATTAAACCATGAAAAGGAAATACAAAGATGAATAAGTAGAGCAAAAGAAAATGTGAATAAAGAAGAGGTTCAGTTGGAGGATTGTCAGAGGAAGGCTGGCAAAGAAGTTAAAAAAATTTGCAAAAATGTGCACGGGATAGCCAGAGTAGACAATGATGGAAAGAATGAAGAAAGAAGAAAATAGAATAAGAAAGCACAGTAATATCACTGAGAGTATTCACATGGATCATTGTTGAACTGTTATGTTTTTAACAGTGTACTATTGAGTCACATAAGACAGATTTTTTTCCACTGGATCTTTTAAGCCCTCCTGTCTCCCCTGACTTTGAAACTCTGTCCATCTCTTTTCAATCATTTCGGCATATGTAACAAGATAGTTTACACCAGGAAGTTTCATTATTCTCAGTACCTTACATCTTGATAAAAGGAGGAAGACAGAGGATAATTGGCCTGGTAAAGGCATATTCCCCTTCTATTTGAGTTCAGACTTAGGCAGAATGACTAGGCACCAGGTGCCTTTCTTCTGTGTTGTATTTGGAAAAGAGAGGAAGGCGATAGCACTAAGACTGGGAGCATTAACTGGGCTCTAACTTCTCTTTCTCAGTGGAAGATAAAATATTGTAGCACAGACTCCTTCCTGCTCCAAAACCCTCATGCTCCTCACTGCCCGAAATTTTGCTTATTATCTAATCAAATGGAGACAGGGGCAAGACCTCATGTAGTCTCAATTTGTATTGTTCTTTCCAGTTAGTAGCCCTGCATTAACTGATGCCAGCTGAGGATGCTGACCTTTAAGTGAAAACCTGCCATAACTGATGAGTCAAGGCTGACTAGTTCTCCTTAACTTTTTTTTTTTTTCCTTTATGGTATCTTCAGAAAGTGACTGTTTTTCAGTGATTTTAGTTCTTTACCTGTTGCTGAAATTAGTATTATTGTTTAGAAAGTCACAGTTTTTTCTTTTTCCTCAAAATATGCACAGTATGTGGCTAACCTTCCAATCTCCTGGTGCAAATTGTGTCTCACAAAAATGCCAGTATTCCAGATAGATCTCTTGGTTCCTGCAGATCACCCATATTCATCCTGAAGATTCTGAGGTGAATTTTAACAGACACTGAATGCAAATACCTTTTATGTTGTAAATATTTTGATGTTGTTTCCTCTTGGGTCTTCAGTTTTAATTATTATTATTATTATTATTAAAATATCATCTTATTTTCCTCATTTGCAAACATGTGAACACATTCTAATCTGTTCTGGGCATTACAGCTTCTCAGAGTTGTATCAAACTACTTTTTCCATGGCTATTTCCCCCACAGCAAAATTTAAAATTCTCTCATTTTTTCTTACAGCTTTTTACAGCATATATTTATTTTGTTCTTCAGTCAGACTTTATTCTCTCAGAATTTTCTTCTGGTAATAAGCAATTCCAGTTTATCTCAGAGTCACAGAATGGTTGAGGTTGAAAGGGAACTCTAAATGCCATCTAGTCCAACCCTCCCTGCTCAAGCAGGGACACCTAGAGCACGTGGCACAGGGTCTCATCCAGGCAGGTTTTGAAGGTCTCCAGAGAAGGAGGGCTCTGTCACCCTCACAGTATAATCCTAGTACTTAGCAGTAAAAACTGAAGTAAAGAAGGCATTTAGTAACTCTGCCTCCTCTGTATCCCATCACCAAGGCACCCACCCCATTCAACAGCAGGCCCACACTTTCCTTACTCCTCTTTCATTTGTAAAAGCCCTTCATGTTGTCCTTGACATCTCTTGCTAAATTTAATTCTAAATAGGCCTTGGCCTTCCTCGATGCATCCCTATATTCTCTGGTAATGTTCTTATATTCCTCCAACGTGATTTGACCACATTTTCCCAAGATCTCTTTGCCCATGCACACAGGTCTCCTGCCCCTTCGCCTGACTTCCTTCTTCTAGGGATGCACTGATCCTGAGCTTGTAGGAAATTGTGTTTAAATATTAACCAATATTTATGTATTAATTATTACTGTCCAGGGGATTCCTCCAAGTAGGTCCCTGAAGAGGTCAAAGATAGCTCTCTTGAAATCCAGGATCACAATCCTACTTCTCAACCAGCTTCCTCCTCAAGGGATCTTGAACTCCAACATCTTGTGGTCACTGTTGCCGAGACTGCCCCTAAGCTTCACATTTCCAACCAGACCACCTCTGCTTGGTAGTACAAGGTCTAGCAGTGCCTCTCTTGTCATTGGCTCATCTGCCACCTGGATCAAAATGCCAACCACAATATTTTGCAGGAACTTCCTGAACTGTTTGTTACTATCTTAGGTATATTTCTGGTCTTTGAAAAAAAATTGTGTTGCAGACTTTGAGAAGTATAAAATCCACCATCTAGGGAACCCCATAATCTTTCCATTGTCCCACAATCCTTCATCACATGCTATCTTCCCTTTCAATTTTCTGCTTCCATTCAAAATTATTATCGTCCATTTGTCCTTGCTGGATTTGTTTAGCTTTACCTTAATTGTAGGAATTAAGACTGGGGATTTTTTTTGTTAATAAACAATGTTAGTCCCTATTAAGTGACATTACACACAGCATAGATTCCTTCAAAGCTATTGCATGATCTTCAACAGCTCTAACATTTTTGTTTGAAATATTTGCTGTTGTGTTGCTAGTTTTTAACCACTGATACTAAATTTCAGTGAGAAAGTGTCTATCAGAAGCTAAGCTGATCTGAGGTACTTCACCATTACTACAAGAGTATATACACAGATACTTAACATTGCTCTGTTAATTCAGTGTAACCTGTTAAACTATAGAAACCTAGTCATGAACTGAACCCTTAGCTATGCATACAGTGATGAAACACCTTGTCCCTTGCAGACTCATTTCCAAATTTTTTTTTTTCATTTTATTTAGGGAAAGAAATTGCATTTTACAATAAAAGAGGAAAATTAATCAAATATTAACCAAAATATTCATTCCATTATTTTATTCATAATAAGTGCTAAAGCAATAAAAAGTTTTAAGAGTTTTAATGGAGTCAACTTAAGGTTTCTGTTGGAAAAAAAGTTATATTCTGAAAACTCTTATTTAGGCCACCAAAGTGGGTCTCCCTTCCTCAGTGGGTTAGGATGCTTAGAGGAGCTGGATGGCTATTGAGAATTGAAATTACTTCCAATGGCAGATATAAATGGGCATAATATCCTGAAGTGTATGCTGACCTGCATAATATGACCTTGTCCAATTTCTGCCTAACGGTTCTGAAGCACATGCGCTCAGAATGGACAACAAAATGCCTCTTATGCTTAATAGCAAAGTCATCCTCAAGTTACAGTGACACTAAGATATATAATGAAAAATATTTTTCAACATAGTGCAGTTGGTATCCTATATTTTCAGATTGCATTTCTTCTGAGACGAGATGTAGATTTTTCAGTTCTTGGGGAATTAGTTTACTTCTATCAAACCTAATGGATGGTTGTTTAAAATCAGCTTTATAAGGCATATCCAAGCTTCACATGAGATCCCTTAAAAGAGGGATCAAGTCCCTCAAATCCCGTGATCAGGCTGTTGATTGTTCATGTTCTTTACCTTCCAGACGTGCTATTTTTTTTAGAGTAAATCTAAAATAGCAAAAGAGAATTTTCAGAATTAAGCCTTTCTGTCCTGAAAATTGGAAACATGTTTAAATATTTTGGCACAGCTTCATTGTCTATGATTTTTCAGGAGTGATTGTCACTGAGACAGAAATTTTACTATTTTTTTCTTACCATTTTTAAGGGGGCTTATTACTGAGACCAGATAATTCATAAGCATTCCCAGTTTCCTATGTGATCATTAATCCGGATTTTGCTTTGAAAGTTCCTCTTCATTACTTTTTCAACCTTCACACTTTAACTTTCCATATGATTCTCTCTCTCTCCATTTTTTTATTGGTGGTGTGTGGTAAACTTCACTTTTGAAAAATGCTCACCATGTTAGCTGTTTCCAAATGTCACTAATTTTTGTTGTATCTGGGCCTCCCTGGCACTTCTCTATTCTCTGACATATAAATAAAATTTCTTTGAAGCCTTACTGATGTCCTTAGCTATAGCATTAAGTCACTTCTTTGACCCTCAATATTTTATACACAAAGTCTGATAAGCTTTATTAAGCTTATATATATATTTATATATATATATATAAAAGCTTTATTAAGCTTTAAATATTATATAAAACATAAAATGGTACTGATTATTATGATGATGTGGAGCACTTAGTATTTTTTCTGCACAGGATGGAGTAGAATTGTATGTCTATAAACAGAGTTCAGTAGATATTTCTGGAGTAAATGTCGTTTGTCCTACTTTTCATGGGGGATCTGCCTTTAGGGAAAGTGGATTATGGGGAATATATTTTGAAATTTAGAGGGAATATACTTGTGGGTTTTTATTTATTTATTTTTAACCAAAAGCCACAAAGGTTTTCAAAGAAGGAAGACAGAATTTGAGGTTTATTTATGTCAGTCTTGTAATGAAAGCGTAAGAAACTGACAGCTTGCTGATAGCTAAAAACTTCTGGGTAATCTGAGAAGGAACAGAAGGATTTGGCTTGTCAACACAAGAAAGATATGGATATGCAGCAACGAGTCCAGTGAAGGGCTACTATGATGGCTAAGAAACTGGAGCACCTCTTATGAGAAGAGACTGAGAGAGCTGCTATTAGTTAGCCTCCAGAAAAGCAGGCTTCAGAGGAGAGGGGATCTTGCCAATGGGTGTAAATACCTAATGGGGCAAGGAGTAAAGAAAATGGATCCAATGGATTTCAGGGGCATCCAGTGAAAGGACAAGAGATGATGGGCACAAATTGAAATATAGGAAATTGTTTTTAAACATTAAAAAAAAAGAAAAAAAGATTTCCTGATTTAATTTAAGCAAGATTGCTTTGTAAATACCAAATCTTATTAGATTTTTTTTTATTATTCTTAGGCTACTATCTATGGTTAATCTTTTTAATTGCTTTGTTGCACAAGATTAAAGGAATTTAACTACATCTACATCACAAATGAAGTTACAACAGTTGAGATAAGTCCTCTCTATTCTTTCTTTGACAGAGGGCACTTCTGTATATGATACTGATTTCTGTTTTTCACCCTTTTCAAGTTCCTACTCTTTTCCTCTCACCTTTTTTTTGTGGGTGATAGAATACAGAATACAGGTTGAAAATGCCAGATTTATGTATTTGCCTCTTTCTGTAATATCACTCTTAAAGAGTGATATTACACAAAGAAGATCACTCTTGAAAAGCATTTTAAATAGAAGATGTATGAGAATCACGCAGACGGCTCTGTTAGACCCAGCAAACTGTACTATGTCTTCTCCATCCCTTGTTTTCCATAAGTGTTATACAATAACTCATTTCGCTATGTATCTCATTTTTGATTTTGTCATCAGTTTCCTCCCAATACTTCGAAGTTCAGTCTTCACTGCTGACAAAATAGTAGTGATAGTGGATTGGAATTTTTTTCCCTTCCTCTTCCACAAAAAAAAAAAAAAAAAAAAAAAAAAAAAAAAAAAAAGGAAGCTACGAAAACTCTGCTGCATCTCATTGAAGCACAAAAATTAAGAAAGTCTGACCAGTACTACAGGTGTTTCATGGGCTCGGAGCAACGTAGCTTATTTTTTGGAACCAGTCTAGAACTCAGCAAAAAGCTAGGTCATACTGTACTGCCTGATGATGGTCAGAATATATTCAATCCAAATAATCTTTGGCCACTTTATAGTGTGTAGTCAGCACTTTGAGGTGCCTAAGATAATGATCTTTCTGGCCGCAAACTTTGTTCAGCCTTCCAGATTAATTGATTATATCTGGCAATATTGATCTGGATATTCTGTTAGTTCATTTGTGGTCCCTGCCAGAGGGAAGATGGATTTATTTATACTGAATTTTCACTATTTTTTCTCTTTTCAAAATACCAGTGATATGGTTCCAGTCTTCATTAATCTACTAATTTGAATGCCTTACTGGGAATGAGATTAACAGATCAATTAAGGGTTGTCTGTTCAATAAAATAAACCAGTAAACAACAACCTTTTCTAATGGTGTACATCGTGCATAATATATGCATTACAAATAGTGTTCTTTGCGTTAGTGGTGCCCATCTCTCCTTCAAAACAAATAAAGTAGAGGCTGGTAGCAGCAAGAATAAAAAAGGTCACACTTGAGGAGTGCATAAGCATGTAGTATATCTTCTTTCAGGGAGAAAACATTTCTTGAACAGTGCATTATGGTTTTGACAGGAATATTCAGATACAATAAAAAATCCCAGGGAATACAGATTCATAAGGTAATATTTCCTGAAATTAGTGTATACCCAGTGAGTATGGTTGTTAGCCACAGTTTGTATTATCGTGAAATCTTTCTTCTGAGACGGGACAGGGAACTGCTAAAGACCAGGCAAAGCTTCTTTAAAGGAAGAGCTTTTCATAGCAGCTACTTTTGTAATAATAGTGGATCAGAGAAGCTCATCACATTCAGGATTTCATTTTTTTGGATATTTCCCTTCAGATCTAGCTTCAGGTAGTTTCCTAAGTAGATGACAGTGACAAGTAATAGTATTCTTCTTTCCTCATTTCTTGTTTCATGTGTTTCAGGACTTATGAGTATTGCATACTCATACGTACTCATACACACACATTACATACATTACAGCAAATTCCAAGAGTGCTGGGCCAAAGCAAGTAACTACTGCTAGGCTGTTTTGGTAGTAGACAGCATCTTCCTGGGTTGGCATATCTTTCCTAGCAAGATAGAAATACTGGGAATAAAATTCAGCCTGCTGATGAAAACAGCACATAACCAAAAATGGAGGATTTGAAAATACTGTGCTACTGCAGAGTTAGAAATTTGTTTGTCAAAAAATAAGTTTTGTGATCCATTATTTTTCATTAGGAACACTGCCTACTTCAGTGGACAAATGGGAAAAATAGAAAGGTGTATCTTTCCTGAAATCCTAATGTTTGTAAGAGTTTTCATAACAAACAGAATCACTTCACAAAACTTTATCTCTTCAAAAACCATAAGGAAATGCACATACTTTCCTTTGCATCTAATTTGTCCAGAAAAAAAAATCTATACACATATAGATTACACAGTGTAGATTACATGTAATACTTACATGTTGAGAAGAAAACCTAGGGGACTTCAAAATATAGAGGATTCATGTTACAAGTCAATTAAAAGCAAATTTTAAAAATGGCATATAGAAGGTCCTGTTCATTCAGTGAGAGTATAAGCTCAGGAGAAATGTAGGACAAACTGTTGTCAAAAGTAATATGCTAATCTTCATCTTTTGCTGTCAGGATAACTAAAAAAAAGACAAACTTAAGCAATAATGATTCTAAAATAGTCTCTGCCAAATATATTCTAACAAAAGAATGAACCTTGAAGTATATTTTTAAGAGAAAAACTTATTGAATTTTCTAACATATTCTAAGCTGAAATGCTTAGAAGCA
Source organism: Crypturellus tataupa (assembly GCA_034781795.1). Classification (NCBI taxonomy): domain Eukaryota; kingdom Metazoa; phylum Chordata; class Aves; order Tinamiformes; family Tinamidae; genus Crypturellus; species Crypturellus tataupa. Next base: position 289,062 of record JAWLRI010000061.1, on the reverse strand, counting down.
TTATATTCTCATGCTCTCTCTGCCACTGATTTAGTGATGATTTTCTCCCCCCACCAATTTTTTGATATTTAATAATAGTTTATTTACACACCAGTCTTCCAGGGTATGGAGCATTAACTAACTAACTGATGCCTGTACTTGCTTTGTGTTATACAAAAGATCTCTGTGAGTGCAATGTATTATTTAAAATCTTCCTTTTGTGGAACAGAAGTAGAGAAACGGAGAAACGACCTGGATTATAATATCAGGTACCCTAAGAGGACAACATCATATATTATTATGATTTACAAAATACTCCATACAAACACATACGTGCACACTACAAATCAAATATGTTTCATTGCTCATTATGATTTTACAGTTTGCAGTACTGAAGAACAAACAAAAAAGTTCTCAAACGGTAATTTGTAAGAGAAAAAGAGCAGAAGAGATATAGGGCATGGTCAAATAGAGGGCACTGTCAAACAGAGTAGCTTCATCTTGGTCACTCCCTTGGGCTGAATATGCTTTATATGACTTGAGATTAGAGTTTTTTAAACTATATTGCCTCTTTGAATGATACTCTACCATACCTAAAAAGTACTTTATCTTCAGCACGAGTATAGATGAGAGCAAAGAAAGGAAAATTCTCACATCTAAAAACCTCTCTAAAACAAAACAATCACATTATAGAATTTAAAGATAGATTTGTTCTATTAAAATGAAATCCAAGTTGGTGGGCAAGGTAGAGTCCTGTGAAACATGACCGTGGAGGGCTTTCAGAGATGCCAGGGCCAAGCCTGCATGTATATAAAACATTCTGTCACAGAAACAATAAATATCCCAAATCCTTCACACACATCCATATCTTGCACAGTGATTAGTGAGTCCTTTAGTCTACCCTGACCTTAACCACAACAAAATTCTGTGCATTCTGTTCCGGAGAAAGTGGCAAGTTGCCTTTTTGCCCCTATATTAATTCTATGCAGACTTTTAAGGGAGTCTGTGCTGTCTTAGGAAAGGCCCCTTTTCCAGACAGACATTTGCAATCATTTCCATAGTATCTCTTCCTGCCTCAGCATCACAAGGGCTGTTTTGAGTGTGCATGCCAGAGTGGAATAAAAGTCTCAACAGAATATGAGAAAAATACAGGCTTTTTAACCCCTACATCACAGAATCAGATCTAGCTGAAGATGTTGGCTGTTGGCCTGTAACGGGAATTTATCTAAGTCAATATGTGAAATGAACTGGTGAGCTCATAATACAAGTCCACCAAGTAATATTCTCAACAGCAAGGCTGGATATCCACTGTTGATTATTTTGTTTGCTGGCATACTTGTTTGTCTGGCTGATCCAGACAGGGGAACTGATTACAATTAAAAATACTCTTTCATTTGATTCTTTTTTTCGTAGGAAGGGACATTTTGCTCTTGGAGAAACTATTTATACTATAAAATGAAATAATTTTGCTAAATCAATAACTGTTTGGCTACAGAAAGAGCAGAACCAGCAAAAACCATCTGGAAGGGCAAGGCACACTATCACCCAACAAATGAGGGAGGAGGAGAAACCTCATATGCCTTTTCTTACCTAAATAGAACCTGAGTCATATAGTCCGGATCAGGATTTCTGAGTGGAGGATGGGAAATCCTGATGATAGAGATCTCCAAGCATACCCCCATGTCTTCATCCTGTCCTCAGGTTTACGGTGCTTGAGGAAAACTCTGACTCTCTGAAGACATGCTGTCTTTTCTTCAGTCTCCTTGAATAATTTAAGGGACTACCTGTGACCTTAGAGACTATATTTCAACCCCCTCCAACTTTCCTCAGATCCTCTGTTAGAGGGTAGAATGTTGCAAGCCTGTCCTAAATGATATTACACGTTGATGTCTCCCAAGAGACCGTGAACCTGCTGAAGGTTCCCTGAGCCGGAACTCACCAGAGCCAGAGCTTATGGCTGCATAAGCAGCATCAAGCAATTGGTGTATGGATAATATTGGGCCCCACTGAATATTATTAGAGTAGTTTCTTTTTGAACTGCACTTCTGAAGCGGAAATGTTGTTAGATTTTTTTCGAAGTAACAAAACCATTCATATATTTCTTGAATAGAGAGCATTTCATTTAAAGTGTCTCTTCACTGGCAGCAACTGAAGTACAGAATACATCCTGGGAGCCTGCTGATCTGAAAGCAAGTCATAGACATGGCTTAATAGACATGTATAACTCAGCTAAAGACTAACTGTTCAATTGGCAGGCAGAAAAGTAAAGGTCACTGTTTTATTCAGAATAGAACCTGAATATTATACTTCTAAATCACAGTGAAGACATCTGCCAGATCTTTGAAACTGCAGAGCACAAAACAGTTTCTCCTGAATGTTATGCTTAAAAATTGCTGGTAACAAACATTAGCATACTCTCAGGTGCCAAATATGCAATTGGGTCAAGTAACAATGCAGACACTCCTGGGGATAAGAAGTGAATGTGGAATTTAGACCAGCAGAGAAGAGAGCACCGATATCCCCAAGGACATGGCATGCATTACAAAGCCATAGAGAGACCAGTATCCAGTATTGTAAAAAGGAGACTGAGTTTAGCTTGTTTGGCCCAGCAAAACAGAAACTAAGAGGGAAAATAATTGTTCTATAAATATATTATGAATAAGCAGAAGAGCTTATTAAGAATAAGGAGAGCTTATTAAGAATAATAAGAAGGAGCTACCTCAGACAAAGAATGATGTTGTCACAAGAACAAAAAGGTATAAATATATCATAGTTAAATTTAGGTTAATAATCAGTAATTAGTTATCTTATAAGCCTCTGAACAGGGAGTCTGGAACAGTGTGCTGCTAGGGGCAGTGGGGCAAACAATCTACCTGGTTTTGAGACAGCACTCTACATTATGATAATTAATATAAAAAGTGGAATCTGTGATTTAGGTCACAGGGCTTAATAATCCAGCAAACTCCTTATGTACTGTCTACTCACTGTATTTGTGTCTCTACAACCACTTATATTTCTAATTATCCATAATGTCTCCTTATTTCAATAATCTTCCCCAACCTTTTTTTAATGACACATCATTGCATGCTCAAACTAGCCAGTAGTCATCTTGAGGCAGCATCAAACACATTCTCAGTTGCAGATTCTGCAACAGCAGAATTTATGAACTCTTCTTCAAGTTGTATTTTTTAAAACTTCATTAATTTTGATATGAAGGAGCTACTGGGAGGATTGAAGGCCGTGGCCGCTTCCTGCACCATTTGTTGGAGAGGCTGCTTAAGCTGGATCACAGAATGCGCTTGTGCTTGCAAATGTACTTGCTGAGCCCTGCCTGAAGATTTTCAGACTATTAATCAGGCAAAGAGTTTGGCTTGTAGAAGCAACAGTAAGAGGGGAGAGTTTTGATGAGGTAATGTAAATGGACATGTTATATTTTGACTTGCCATACTCTGCACTGGCATGATAGCATTGGCACAGAGGAGATCAATATCGCATTAGAGACCAGAGATTTTTTAATGCTTTTTTTTCCTATTTTACTTGAGTAATAATAAATTCTGAGTAATAACAAAAAAAACAGTGATGCAATCAGCCAGTAAATGTTGTCATTTCTGCACAGGGAAAAACATTCTCAATTCAGAGTACTTGCAGGCGGTTAGCTCTAGACGCTTCTTTAAGATTCCTTAAAGTGTAAGAAAATCATTTAAAAATCGCTGAAAAAAACAGCTGCTAGTGAAGTAACATGGCTGGCATCAGAGTTGTAACAGCTGGACAAAAGCTTACCAAGTTTGTGATTTTTAGAGTTTGAGGTGAAAAACCAATTTGCATCATATTGCCCAGCAACACCAGCTCCAAGATTTTCCCACAAAATACCAGCTTGAATTTTATCATATGATTTATGAAACCCCTGGAGCATTCTGGCAAGCGAGAAGGGAGGCTGGAAAAAATACAATACACAGCTGGAATAACATCAGCAAAGACATTGCCTTTGAAATACAGCATATGGCTAAGAAATGGCACTATACTTTGCAGAGAGGCTGTTAACTGTCCCTCTCCATGATAATGGAATGTAAGCTTTGTCTGTTATCTCTCCATCACTATACCATGGTCTATGATCCCAAGCCTAAGAAAATGAAATTTAAATCACATAAAATCTTTATACTTATTGTACAGTGGGGAATTTTTGAGGCTTGTCTGTGGGTTGCCACTGAGAAATTCTACACCAGAACTCACATCCTTTACATGAATCTTGTGGAACACTGGCTGTTCGGAAACTTCTTGGTTCCATCTATTCCAAGGGGTTGAATACAAATGCACTGTGTTGCAGCTGGGTTGCCAGTAATAGTAAGAGCATTACAGTGATGTATGGCAAGCTATTCTATGTACCAGAGAACTGACAGCAGACAAGCTTGATAAACATTAAATTTATGACCCACCAGAACAAGAAGATTTAATTTCAGGCTGAGGTGACCTCATAGGATTGGTCCCTAGCCCCACAGATACCTAGTATATGTGCCTGACATAAGCCTGCAAACTGCATTGCCCCCACATTATTGTTGCAACCAATTGCCCTAAAAATTACCCAAGACCAAACTTGTTAGAACTCAATCAGCTGACTTTTAAAGTGGGGCTCAGGGACATGTATTTCCCTTTTAATTAATTTTCTCCTTGTGACACTTAAACTGGAATTATTAATTTCATTATTGCTCATTAAACAAATGTTTAATAAGACACAAACTCAAAGGCCAGGCAGGCTCAAGGGAAGTGAAAACTCCAAGCTGCCCTACTGGGCCCCTTAAATCTATGTGGGCTGGAGGGAAATGTGACTCTAAGCCACCCCAGTGGACCCCGGAGAATGGGCAGGCTCAAGGGCAATGAGGATCTAAGGTGTCTGCTGGGTCCTGGAGCTGGAGCAGGCTTACATGGAGTGAGGCTCAAAGCTGTCCCAACAGGCTCAAGGGGAGGAGTCCTGGAGGCCAGGCAGGCTTATGGGAAGGAACCCTCCAAGGTGGTCTGCTGGGGCCCAGAAACTAAGGATTCTTCAAGGGAGGGAAATTCACATAGAAGCATGAGGAGGAAGTAGTGAGTATTAGTAGCAGCAGAGTCCTTGTTGTAGGAGACGGAGGTCCCATCTGCTGAACTGACTTGCCATGTAAGGAGGTTTGCTAAGGGCCATGATCTGGAATGTTGTGGAGAGTGTGCTGCTGTTAACTCCTGATGCTGTTCCACATGGACAAGAACAGTGCTGCCATGGGAAATCTGGAGCACATTAAGCATGATTACATGGTTCTAGGGCGATGGTCCCAGATAGGGGGTGTAAAGTGATATTTGTTCTCAGTCCTAACAGGGAAAGAGAAGGCTTATCAAGTAGCAATTAGCACAACTAAATGGAATACCCTGCTTGTCCCAGTAAACTGCTATAGTGTTTCTTCAGACTGAGTGTACAGGGATCTCTCAACCTTGCAAGGAGTTGACAAATGCTAGTGCATCTCTTCACCCTGAATGCACAGGGGACTCAGCCTCATAAGATGTTACCTGAGCCCAACAGGGGAGGGAAGGGATACTCAGGGTTCAGCCAGAGCAGTTGCTCAGGTGTCATTTCGATCTCTGCCCCACTCATCAATACTAGACTCTGTCCTTTATACCCTTAGGGGAGACATACATGACTGTACTATGGTTATCCTTATCAGGTAATCTTTACAGAACCTTCAGGTGAGATCCATGAGATTATTTACTCTTTGTATGGTCAGTGAGGCAATTTTTGCAAGGTATAAGGTTTTTTTAGTAAGTTTTGTACTGTTGCAATTTTTAGCAAAGCAAGACTGCCCTGCCTCCACAACACTTCCCACTTCTCTACCTTGCTGCTGGGGACAGTACCCAACATTTCCCCATCACATATCTGCCACATTAGCAGAGTTCGTGTGAGAGTTTCATTGTTAACTCTTTATTCGCCCATCAGCCATGAGGAGGGATACTCTGCTGGGCCTCATACCTACAAACAGGGAAGGGCTGCTTGTGGATGTGACGGTCAGGGGAAAACCTTGGCTACAGTGACCTTGATAGGGTATTGTTCCAGATCCTGTGAGGAGGGAGCAGGATCACAAACCTGGAAAGCAGACTTGGGGCTGTTCAGGGACTTTGGTAGCAAATGGAAGACTGGGGGAATTGTGAGCTTTTTGCTGAATGAGCCAGGGGCCCAGCTGACTGAGGATCAAGGAAGGGGTGGAGGGGATGGGGAGTATTTGTGGAGAAGGTTAGGGAATAGGCCCTGATACACGCATGAGTGCTGAGGAAGCTGGCTGATGTCACTGCATGGCCACTCTCAATCACCTTTTAATGGTCACCTTTTAAAGAGAGGTATCTGAGGACTAGGAGAAAGCAAATGTCGTCCCAGTCTTCAAAAAGGGCAAGAAGGAGAACCCAGGGAACTATAGGCCATTCAGCCTCAGTCCTGGAAAGGTAAGGGAGTAAGTAATTCTGGACACCATTTCCAGGCATGTGGAGGATAAGAAGGTGATCAGGAGTGGTCAGCATGGATTCACTAAGGGGAAACTGTTTTTAACCAAGTTGATAACCTATGATGGAATGACTGGCTAGGTTGAGGGTAGAAGAGGTCCAGGTGGGATCTTATTAATGTGTACAATGTGTATGAAGGCAAGGTCTAAAGAAGATGGGTCCAGACTCTTCTCAGTGGTGCCCAGTGACATGGCAAGAGGGAATGGGCATAAACTGAAGCACAGATATTTCCATATGAATTTAAGGAAAATTTTCTTTACATTGAGGTTGGCAGGGCACTGGTACAGCTGACCCAGAGTGGCTGTGGAATTCTTGTTTTAATAATAATAACCTTGAGATATTAGAGATTTCAGAACCTTTTGTGTTATATATTCCAGAACCTCCTGTGTTAAACTACCATGCTGGAATTTTCCTGCAGTTTCTCAAAATGTCAATGTCTCATTTGTTGGCCAGTAATGAACTTCCCAAGTGTCGATGCTGGAGGCATCATTTAGCATCAGTGGCCTGGATGATAGCATAGACATGAATATGCCAGTAACACTAAACTACAGACAGTGGCTAACACAGTGAATGGCAAAACTTCATTTGAGAGGGACCTGAAGAAATTTAAGTCTGGGCCAACACATACTTCCTGAACTCAAGAAAGGTGAGGCCAAATAATTGCTAGTAAGATAAGAGTCATTTTCATGCATCTGTACAGACTGGGAATGGTCTGAGTAGAGGTCCAGCTGCTAAGGAATGGAGAGTTACAGTGGAGGGTAAATAGATTACAGGCCAACTGTGTGCTCTCATTCCAAGTAAAGGAAACTTCAAACTGAGTTGCATTAGGAGGCAGTACCAGAGGATTGGGGGAAATTGCTAACCCATTTTACTTGGCATCGGTGAGGCCACACCTGGAATACTGGATTCATTTAAATGATTCAGACACACTAAAATTGCCTGTGTAGTACAAGAGTAATAGAGGCACTGTAAAATGAACAAAAAAAACCTTGCATGTGCAATTATTTGTTTCTTATTTTGATTTATTTCTTCTGTGCAGTATTTATGAATTCAGAAATGGCAACATTCTGAGCAACATTAGGGCAACATTCTGAAAATTTAGCACTTGCAGAAAGGTATTCCCTCTTTCACATTTTAACAAGTAATTTTGTATGAAAAACTAAAATTCATGCTTATATAGTTTATACCAACATATGCATCTGTTATAGCCATAGTTGTCTGGGCATTTATTTGAACATACAGTTTGCAAAAGTAATTTAAGTGCTTATGGTTCTAAATATTCAGTCATTTTGGTCCTCAGTATTTACAAGACATGACACAATAGGGGATTTCTGTTCCATCTGAGGTTTTGTATTCCATTATATCTCCTTTCCTTGTACTCAAGTCATTGCAAGTCATTTCTGTTTCATGGTAAGGTCACATGGTATTTCAAAAATATTTCATAACTTTGATGTAGAACTCTCTTGTTCTATTGTTCTTAGTCAAAGCATGCTGTCAAGTAAGACTGATAAAGCTTTTGCTGCTTCTTCTAAGATAATATTCTATAAACTAGTGTAGTAGTGTAGTTGAACTCTGTTAAACTTACTGCCTAGATTATCATTGGAAACATCAAATACTTATGTATGGATTAACTGGCAATAATATTCAATCCAAACGTATGTGTGGTTAAAACTAGAGAAAATAAATTGTGTAGCACGTAGATCAGTGTCATTGTCAGAGTTATGAAAATGTATATTCATTTTTGGTATGATGTCCCCTTGTTCTTACTCTCATCTTTAAAGATGATTTGCCTGTTCTGTATAGCCATATAACTGAGAGAGATTATCTAGGAGTCATGGTTTAACTCAAATTTTGATCATTTATTCACAGAAACATAGAATGCCTAGGGTTGGAAGGGTCCTCCAGAGATCATCTAGTCTAACTCTCCTGCACATGCAGGGCCACCTAGAACTCATGGCACAGGACCGCATTCAAGCGGGTCTTGAAGATCTCCAGAGAAGGAGACTCCACAACCTCTCTGGGCAGCCTGTTCCAGTGCTCTGTCACCCTCACTGTCAAGAAAAATTTATTGTTTTTAGTATTTTATTTTATTTTATTTAAACAATTTATTTTATGTATTTAACAATTTATTGTTGCAGGACAACCCACCACTGCATAGTCCTGGACTGTGTGGCTTTCCTGTTACACAGAGGCAGGGCGAGGAGCGAAGCGGAGGGGAGAAAGAGGAAGAGGGAGGGTTAGGAGGAGGAGATGAGGAAGAGATTTACTGCATAACCCCACAGCTTGTCTCAAAAATCAAAATTTACTGCACAGGTTACAATAGTACATGGAAAGAACTTTCCTGTTAACAGAAATTTAGCTGAACTAGAATATTTACTTTCTAATTACGCTAGAAGTTGTGCTAACAGCAACTACTCTGCAAACAGGCAAAGCTCGCTAATTTATACTAACTGTAACTACCCAAACAAATGAACTTGGCAGACCAATTCTGATTAATATTACCCACACTTTGTGTCATCATGCATTGTACGCTGAATCTCAGGGAAGTAACAGTGGGAGGGTGTCCCCATCCTGAGGTGTTTCACAGGCTGACATATCCACTGTCACCCACAAAGAGCCAAAGACGCCTTCAGAGGCAGCCTATTTATACCTTTCAAGGGAAAGTGGAAGGAGGAGTCACTAAGCCAGTTCTCTTCAGGCAGCTGTAGTCCCTAGTTTTTGGCGGCTGCAGGTTTCAGTTCTCTTCCCTCATTGTCATGAGGATCTCACCCACAAGTCATGGGGCTGGGGGAATGGTGAGGGGGTGTCTGAACACCCACAATGGCAAGCAGGCTAACTGCCTTGAGCACTCATCAGCACTGAAGAAAGGAGTCTCAGTGCCTGCAAATGACTGCCTTACCCATAGCTGAGATAAGGAGCTAGTTCCAGACCACAGTAATTAGTGGTAACCCAGCAGTGAGAGTAGACTTGTTTTCGAAGGCCCTGACATCCAAGCAGGCCTTATCTCAAGGTCTTGAGATCCTCCGTCTCAAAGTGTGAAGCACAGGAATGTAGCCTTATTGTAACTTGCACAAGATGGGAGGTAGGGGAAACCTCTTACTGCTTTTTGTGCTCTAGATACAGATTCAACAGAGCATTGTGATGAAGGGTAGTGTGACTATTCAGAAACACCTCAATAGACAGGATAAATTAGCTGCCAGGAACCTCATTAAGGCAAATGCAGAGGCCTGCAGTTGAGGCTGTATAATCTCATTCAGCAGTAGGGGGTTAGGAGCTAACTGGCTGCAGAAAATGACCTGATCATGACTCATGATTCAGCAGTGTGCCCTTGTGAAGAAGGCCAAGATCATTCTAGACTGCAGTAGCAATGTAGTAGACAGCAAGTCAAGGGAGATATTTCTTACCCTCTACTCACTGCTTCAGAGACCACATGTAGAATATCATGTTCAGTTTTGGGCTCTTCACAGCAAGAAAGACATTGTGATATAATGTAACGAGTGCAGTGGAGGGCCATTAAGATGGTCAGGTTACTAGAGCATATGAGATACAAGAATATGGCCGAGGGATAAGATTTTTCAGTCTTAGGAAGAGAAGAATCAGGGGACATATTTTTGCTGTTTTCAGTGACCTGATAGGATAATATAGAGAGGAACTTTGCTTATAGGTGCACATAAAATGTGTTATAACATGAGATATTTCAATTTTCTACAGTGAGAATGGACCAACAATAGTAGGTGTTGCCCAGAGAGGTTTTGTAATACCTGGAGATGCTAAAAATTATCTGAATAAGACCCTGAACAAGATGATTTAATGTTTAGTTGGATCTAAGTTCAAAGCTAATCATGCTTTGAACCACAGTGTTCTGCTTAATTAAAACTCCTCTGTAACTTTCAAATACTTTCAAAGTAAACTATTATATTAAACCTTGCACTCTCTATGTGTGTAATATCTGAATGAATCTGGTCAAAGGATACTGGACTCTCACATGGTATTTGCACCAGCTGACATCTAAAGGCCTTGTCCAATTTAAATTATTGTATGATACTATTTCTGCCAGTATCAGGTAAAGCATACATAAAGATTTCTGTAGCATGCAGAAGTATACAGGTTGCACCTCTTACCTGCCTGCCTTGCTCTCTGCCTGTACAGACTGAGGGCCCACTTGACAGGCACTTTGTTATATCTATGTTGTGCATGACTTTTAGTCTATATTCGTAGCACGGTTTCAAGCCTTTCTCTTTTTTCTTCTCCTTTCACCATGCTTCCTGAAAATGAATCCAGAGTATGTTTCACATTAATTTGGTAATAACAAAAGGCCATATCTTGAGAGGAAAGAAATGTTGCATTTTTTTAATTTTTTCCTTCTCTCTATCCACTCTTGTAGACACACTCTTTCAGTCATCTGACAATATGTTATGGGATCAAAAATTCCAGATGAAAGAGACAGAATTGTGAAGGGATTGTGGTGAATGGCTAACTGAAGTGTTAGATTGCACAGAATATTTTTCTCCTAGTTATAACTTTCTCCTAACTACATCCATGTATATACTTCATGATAAATACTGCTTGGAAGACTTAGATATTTGCTTATTATACCTATGTAAATATACTTTGTGAAACAAACTTCTTATGTTTTTGAACACTAGTAAACAAACATAAATTCAGAAGGCAGCTTTGGAAGATGGAGAGGAGAGAGAAGAATTAGATGGGGAAAAACAAAGTTATGTGGCAAAAAAGTGGTAAAAAAAAAAAAAAGGAAAAAAAATCCTCCTTCCTAATAGAAATGTTTTCCTATGGATTCTTGCTATCAAGATATCAAGAAACATGGCTTAAAGCATCATAACAGAACTGAATCAGACCATTCATTTATAAAAGTTCTGTAGCAAGGTATTTGTATAATGTAGTAGCAGATACCAAAAGTAAATTAGAAAATCAATCAGTGAGTTGGGCTGTTTTAATCATTATCCCTGATCCATTTTGTCAGTTCCTGTAGTTCTCTCACCAGCAAAGAGTCAGAGTAACAGATGGCCTCTGGTGATGCTATACTGTGCTTGCTGGGTGTCCCTTCTCATGGCACCAGTAGTTTCTACCCAGCCTTTGTAGGTCAGCTATTCATGGAAGGAGAAAGTTATATGGAGTTTGAATGTACTTGAAGAGTAACTTTCTTTAATCTTGTGAGTATCTTTTGCTGTAGATGGATGAGTAAAATGAGTAAATAACTTCTATCCAGGAATATCTGCCTAATACCATGTCCTTTCCCCCAAAAGCAATGCTCAATGCTGCTTCATTCTATACAAAACCAAGGACAGAATACCCAATCTTATTCATGCAGTGCCACCTATTATCAAATTGCTATTAAAAAAAAAAAAAAAAAAAGCCTTGTATGGCCCAATATAAATAGCATAGCATATCTTTATAAAGGTCAAAGCTTCTTGCACATTAGTAATTTGGGAGATTGTGATTGAAAGTACTGCTAGATAAGATCTGTTGACTCAACAGCTACTGAAGTAACCACAGAGCTAAAAACAATATGCATGTTTTGCCTGATTGCCTGATTACAGCAATTTGTTGAGTCTTTCTTTTTTTTTTTTTTTGCTTTTGTTAAACAGGTGGGGGAATGCAGCTGGCATCATTGCAGTGATGGCAGCTGGAATATGGAGCCTTGCTGGGAAAAGTGATTATCTGAGTATCCTGGTGTCTGCTACATTTGCTGTTTTTGCTTATATCCTATATTTTTTGAAGGAGGTGTTGTGATGACTGGGTTTTATGGAATTCTGTGCTGTCATCAGAAAGGAAACGAATTGTCTTTCCTCAGTGAGTTATGAGGATTACGTACATGAGAACATAGGTAAATGGATTTGCTGCTTAAAAGAATACATATGCTGCATTCTGTATGGGCCTTTACTTATACTCTAGACTATCAAGTTTGACCATTGCTGGAGCTGGAAGATGAGAGCTTTATTGGGAGAAAAAAAAAAGGCAATTTATAAGCACATTTAGCACAAAATTTTTGAGAAATTATAGAAATGATCCCCCAGGCACCATTTTCACAGTCTTCTTTTCCTGAAAAGACCATATGTAGCAGTTTGTCTTAGATAGGAAATACAAGAGAAAAACACCTGCACAAGTGATTAAAGCCAAAGGGCAAGTCAGCATGAATAGATCATGGTGTGTGTAGGCTGAAATTTTATTGGAGAAAAGATGGGAGGATTGTGGTACAGTTACCACGAGTGAGGATTCTCTACAGCTTCAGTCACAGAGGCCATTCACAGCTGTCATCAGCCCGAACAACCATCTCTCTCAGGGACCTATTCACAGAGGACCTGCTCAGAAACTTTGCCCTGTCATAGTCCATAGAGCTTCTCTTTCACAGCTTTACCATTTGGACCTGGAGTAGGTCAGTCTTCTTTTTTTCCCCTTTCTTTTTAGTTTTCTTCTTACCCTTGAGACATGATAGACATCTTGATTACTTATTTTAGTAACGTAAAAATAAAAAGTAATTACAGTTGTTTTACAGACTCTTTCAGCATCAGAGTTTTCCAAAGGAAACTTGATACAAATATAGATCAGACCATTTATGCATGAGAACATTAACTTGATGAAGAAAGAAATTTCTCTTTTCCTAGTATAACATCTCATGACTAGTGGTTGCCTTTGTTTAAGCAGTCAGGGGTTAGAACAAAGGTAATTTTAAGAATGAAAGGGCACATATTTGTGAAGTGTTATGAATAAAAAGGACAGCAAAGTATTCCAAGTAAAATGTGATTATATTAATTTCAGCCATCCATAATGTATCTGTAATTGCACAATCATTTATGCAATTTATGTAGCAGTTAATCTCATGTATACACATCCCTATTCATCCATATTTAGAAATGTTTCATAAAATAAACTGTATTTACCTGGCATGCTGATCGTATACAATAAAAGAAAAACAATTTCTAAAATATCATTAGATTTTAAAGAGTTTTCAAAAGGCATTGGCAGCTTTTATATATTTTTTCAGTATCTTCCAATGATACTGGAAGTACTGGAATATATTCCAAGCCTCTCTTTCCTCTCAGACCAGACTTTTGTTGTCTTTTTGTGTAACTATTTAGGGGGCAATGATCAACATTTATTTTAACCTAGCATGTTTTTGTAAATACAATGAAACATCCAAGGATAACGAAAATACTCTGAATCAGTCAAAAACGTTTGAGAATGGCAGAGATTTGCAGAAATAACCTGCAAGTTTATAGGGAACCTTCTAACATTTATTACCTTTGTCCTGTAGGAGAGCGCGAGTTTGGGTTTGGGATGCTTTTGTAAGAACGTCGTGTATCTTATGGATGTACAGGGGGTACCATTGACCTCCCTGTGACGCTGGGCCTGGAGCATGCTCAGTCAGGCCGGCTCATCACAGGCAAGTGGAAGCTCCCAGAGGCCCAAAGGTGGGGGTTGGAGCTCCCGAGGGTGGCGGCCGGAGTGATCTGCTCCGGCCAACTGACCGCCCACCTACGGGGCTCCACCAACCACAGGAGTCTCTGGATTAGCATGTAGCCAATCCTTCACCTCGCTCCTCCCTTTCTCCTCCCCTTTACCCTCTGTATATAAACCTCTGTTCTTCCTGAATAAAGTTGGTGGTTGGCTCTGGCTCCCGTGGAGTTGTTCTGTCGACCGTCCAGGCCTGTAGGCCCTTTACCTGGGCGGCCTAACCCGACTGCGCCCTGCCCAACCTGAGGTGGAACCCGGGCCGCGGTGGTGTCATCAGCCGCTCCCCCCTCAGCGGACACCGGCCCAGGGGTGGTAAGAGGGGGCTCCCTGCCGGGGTAGCGGGAAGGTGTTGGAGTGGGTGGCGCGACGCGCCGGTATCAAGAACACGTCGGTGGGCAGCGGCAGGCCTTAGTAGGCCGTAGGGCCCGGGGACCCCAGCCTAGCCCATCTAGGGGCTTGGGGGGGCCGGTCGGGGGCTGCAACATTGTCCTCCTGAGATCTCTTTTTTTATGGGAATCTTTACCAGTATGGGCCACATTAAATATCATCATCAATCCAATTATAATAATTTTTAGAAAACTTTGGGGAAACAAAGTAAAGATAAGAAAATATAAAATATGATTATTACTCAAACACTCTGGGATGATCTGATAGACCTCTTTTATGCTACTTATTTAAAGTGTCACCACATGCGCAGGTGTCCTGTCTCTCATGGGCTACAGTTTTAACTTTTGCTTACGGTACATCTCTCAGCTTGTCAGTTCAAGGAGATAAGCAAAACAGGAAGTATTTTCCTTCTGTAGGGAGCCTCCACTGCTCTCTTTGTGAAACTTGACTTCACTCTAAATAGGTTCAGTGTAAATTATGTCAGTGACAATAGATTTTTACTTCCATATCCTTGGCAAAAATTTCCTCTGAAATCAATTACTGGTAGTGTTGTGATTCTGCTTATGGAAAAAACAGAGCTATCATCAGTTCCCTTTGCCAAATCCTGCTCTAATTATTCAGATGCAGGTGCCCAGAAAACACAGAATCCATTGTAAAAAAAGATTGTGAATGATACTTCCTTTGGCCTTATCATTTAAATAAATGAATCATGATTCCTGTTCCAAAGAAGAAGAAAAATATAATATGCAATTGAAAAAATGGTAGGAATTATGTTGGTTTGATTTATATTTTGTTTAATGAAAGCATGACCTAAGGGAAGCTGAATGTCATTAACCATCTCAATATTTGAGACCCAATTTAAGTGGATAAAAAAAGGAGAGAAGTTGCTGAAGAGAAAAAAAATATTTGGAGAAAGTTCTTTTCCAAAAATAATTATTTGCTTGAATGGTGTTCGATTAAAGAAAGACAGAAGACTTCTAGACTTGATTCCCTGATTTCAGGCAAAAGCCTAAATTCAGAAACTTTCTGTTAGTCCAAATCCAGCCCAAAAAACAGCTTCATTCAAATGATCTGAAACCTTAGGTTATGTGATAAAAAGTTCGTCTGAAAAAACAGTGAGGAGCACTGAGGAACAATGGCAGGAGAACATGGATAACACCCTAATCTGGCTATTCCCAGGACCATCACAGGAGAGAGGTCAACATATAAAATGCTCATTTACACACAGATTGTGATGTAAAGGAAGAGCCGACCTCCTAAAGGAGAAGATACCAAGATCAAGGGGATATCTGCTCTACTTAGTTTTAAATAAGGTGAGTCATTCTAATCCTGCAACAACGCCACAGAAAAAGTTGCCTGCTATAGGGACCAGAGGAGTCCTGGCCAACTACCCGAGAGGAGAATCTACCGAGACCACTGTGTGTGTCTGAGAGTGAGACCACAGGTGACAACCGCAGGGACCTAGAGGTCCAGGCCACAAGGTTAGGTGTTGAATAAAATGTGTTTGTATGTGTGTGCATCTCTAGATGAGCTATCTAGAAAGAGCAAAGATCCAGGACCAGGCTGAGTGTCTCAGGCCAGCTACTGGAGAGATCCACTTTGTATATATGTATGTATTTCCCACTAACAGACCTTCATTCTGATCAGGCAGAGATGCTATTTGTTTTCCTCTTTGTGTTTCTCTGAGTACTGCATGTGTCTGTCTGTGTTGAGCTGCGTGGACAGCAGTAAACATACACGTATTACATATGTATTGTTCCTGTGTATTGAAAGAACATGCTCAGCCTCACTATTGCTTGGATCTGGGACATGTAACTACATCAGCATTGCCTCGATCAGGCTTCTCCCTAACATAAATGACCTACTGTATTCTCTCTGTTCTTTTATAAATGCCTAATAATGAATCTATCACTACTTATGACCATTTGTTATGCACGATTACATATGACTGTGTTAATTATAAGAAAAAAGGCTTAAGAATTTTCAAAGTAGTTGTTCACAAATGCCTAGAAGTTTCTAGATTTGTTTTTTTTTTTTGTTTTGTTTTGTTTTGGTTTGGTTTGGTTTGGTTTTTTGGCTGATCAGGTGGTCAGAAGTACTTAAGGAAAAACTTAGATTGAATATGCTTTCTAACTGGGATCAGTGGCACAGCACTTTAATCAGTCTGTTTTATTTCTGGATTTTGATTTATCTGTATAGCACTCTCTCTCATAGGAAATGATGTACAACATTACAGAATATTCTTGACTTCTTGACTCAGTCCAAAATGTTGTTACTCCTGTAGGAGATACTTGGTGCATCTCAGACAATGAAGATAAAGGCTTCAAACTCCTAAATGGATCAAAATTTCATCTGCTGTGAAATTAAAAAAAAAAAGAAATAATAAAATTAAATAAAAAGCAAATCCCCAGACATGTGAGAGATACTCAGCTGATAAGAGTAGTATATTGTAAGTCAGGAGAATGGAGGGGAATGGAAGAAGGTTAATTGTGCTTCTAAACCATGAAACTCTCTCACAGCTCTTGGCAAGTCAAGCAAAAGTAGATATCAAAATCATTAATTTTAAGTGATTTTAGAACTTGTGTGAAGCACTGACCTGTCTGACAGCTCTGAAGGCTGAAATCATTTAACAGTAGATCAGGAAGCAGCTGTACAGAGTTTCCCACCTTACTCCAGCTAGTATGTTGTGCTTCTATTCTGAAAGAGCTGTCTCAAGATACTGTTGTCCAATTCACTTTCTGATTGTGTTTAATACAGAGCATTTCTGATAAATACTAAAGGCTTAATCCTACCACCAAAAAGTCATGCTGCATTTAGCATGGAATGAGGAGTGCCAAATTTGCCGCATACATTGCATTATTGCAAATCAAGCAATATGTTCTTTTTGAATCCATTTTCATGAATTTTCATCTGCTTTTATCCTGTGAGTAATTGGATTCAGGGAAATTCAGCTTGTCCTCCTGGGCAAACCCTGCTTTCCTGGTCCAATTTTGTGTTCCCAGAAATGGAGTCTTTTTATCAGAGGCCAGCATATGGAAATTCATGAGCCTCTTTCCTGTTCTCAAACTAAGCTTAAATTCATTCTTATTTTTAAACAAGTTGGAACTAGTTATAACAGTTTATTCTCCAGTGTCCCTGCTGAGTCACCGCTACAAATAGTTAAATCTACTTCATGTATGAGTAGCAACATCAGCATAAATACCTTATGTAAGTCACATTTGAAATTAGTGAAACCTGTAGGAGAAAGTTATGTTGCCTCATTTTGAAAAGTAGAGTGAAATAAATGATGTCAAACAAAACAATTTACTTTCAGTCTAAATATTGATTTGCCTAATCCGATAAACATTTGGTTACTTTCTTTTATAAACAGTGCTTCTGAGCTTGTTTGTAAAATACAATCCCTTCTTTTGCTAACCAAAAAGACACATTGCCTCTGTGTAAATTTGTTACAGTATTCATGCCTGTATTCTGATCAGATTCTCATTTTTGACAATCTTAGCATGTTAAAAGTGTTGATTTTCCTACTTGGTAGATGAGAAATGTTTTCATTCATCATGTATGGTAAGCAGCATTTTGAGAAAAAAAAAAGAGGAACTGAGCTCAAAAGTCAAAGAAAAGATTTTTATTATGTTTATGATTGAATAAAGTTGCTGTAAAGATGTTGGCTATATAAGAATAAAGTAATTTATCAAATTGTGAATTCTTAGTAAGAAATAGGAATGTTGTCTGTAGTTATCTGTAGAAATACAGAGATTTTGATTAACACATATTTTACAATTTGAAAACAAATATATTCATTTGTACTTCACATTTATAGCTAAACAGGAAGACCAAAAAAAAGCTTCACTTTGATTGGTCAGTGCAAATGAAGTGACAGTTCTTTCTGTATCTGAAGGATGAACAAGTTGCCAAAGGCAACTGCTAAATCAACAGTAACAGGAAAAACATGTATAGAAGAGAGTACTACAAGAACAGTGCACTGCCAGTTGAAATATTCTATACAGAATCTGACAATGACGACTTGGAGAGATTTTATGAGGAAAATGAAATCTTTTATAAAGATTTCAAAGAGTTCATATGCAGAACCAATTAGTCTAGTATTTTAATATGATATAATCCTGGAAAGCATGGTTTGACGGCATCATAGAATCATCACAGAATCACAAAATCGTTGAGGTTGCCAGGGACCTCTGGAGACAACTTAGTTCAATTCTCCTGCTCAAGCAGGGTCACCCTGATCAGGTCTTTTCTCTGCAAAGCTGCTTTCCAGCAGGTCAGGCCTCAACCTGTCCTAGTACTTGAGGTTATTACTCTCTAGGTACAGGACTCTGCACTTCCCTTTCTTGAACTTCATGAGGTTCCTCTCTGCTCATTTCTCTAGACATCCCTCAGAATGGCACGACAATCCTCTGGTGTATTATATCACCTGCAAACATGCTGAGGGTGTGCTCTACCCTATTGCTCAGACCGTTAATTAATAAACTGAACAGTACTGGGCCCAGTATTGACCCAGGAAATTGTGCCTAATCATCAGCATCCAACTAGACTTTGCACAACTGGTCACAATCCTCTGAACTCATTCAGCCAGTGAGCATCTAGGCCACACTTCATCAGTTTGCCTGGGAGGTTGTTATGGGAAGCGATGTCAAAGCAGCCACTGCTCTCCCCTCATCAACCCAGCCATTCATTCCATGATTACGTTTTAACCATGATTTCCCCCTGGTGAATCCATGCTCCTGATCACCTTCTTACCCTCCACATGCCTGGAAATGGTGTCTAGCATTAAGTTCTCCATTACCTTTCCAGGACTGAGGTCAGGGCTGACCAGCCTGTCATTCCCTAGGTCCTCTTTCTTGCCCTTTTTGAAGCCTGGAGTGACATTTGCTTTTACAGGCACCTGTTCAGATCTCCACAACATTTCAATGGTAATTACCCTTCACTGATTTCAGCCAGCTCTCTCAGCACTTGTGGGTATATCAGGGCCTATTCCCTAACCTCCTCCACAAAGTCAAAATTTTCTTGCTCCATATTCCTTCTTTCCCTTATCTTCCCTTTCCCCCTCTCCCTTCCTTATTCTTTGCAGACTGGGAATCTTGAAGGCCAGTCTTAGCAACAAGATCAGAGGCAATGACGGCCTCACTCACATGCATCAGTTGTTGTCACTGATGCTCTACAGAAAGATGAATTGCTTGTGGCCTGATGTGTTGTCCCTCTAGCAAATACCAGGATGGCCAAGAAGACCACAGCCTGTGAAGATGAGTCTACTGAGCTCACTGTAGGAGACCTCATCTACTTTGCTTTCCAGAACATCTACAATGATGTCACTCCTATTGACTTGCCCCTTACTTCTTTTCCATAAGCTCTTAGTTGCTTCATCATCCACCCTAAGTAGAGATCCAAGCACTGCAACTGCTCTCACATCATTAATCCCTGCCTCTCTTTCCTGACTTGTCCTCTTGAAAGACCCCGTATCCATCCACTGCAGCCAGTAATGTGATCTATCCTACCACACGTCCACGATCCCAGCAGTATCGTAGCTCTGCAACTGTGCGCAGACCTCCAGTTCCTCCTATTTAATTCCCAGCCTGTTGAGAAAGATTATTTTGCTTCTTTTAGTGAGTTGATTCGTTCTCTCCTAAGCAGATATCAACTCTCAGACAGGATCTCAGGACATAGAAAATAAAGTCTTGTTGGTGACATCAGCTGTACAGCCAATTCTTTGCACACATTATCAGCCTACACCTACACGAACACTGTTCACCGATACTGATTACAAAACCACCTGAATCCCCACACCCCTGAATATTGTCCACAGAGCTATGCAGTCAGATTAGATACTTCCCAAATTTCTGGGCTGGACTAGCTGTCCTCCAGAATCACCCTCAGATTTAAGTTCCGCTATTATTCTATGGCTATAGAGAGTTTAATATTGCTAAATAAAAGCATTAACTCTTATGTAAGTTATTTAGTAATATTATTTTAACAGCTAGAGATTTAGCAGAAACAATTTCTATAAATGGCAAATAGGCCACACAGATTAAAAAAAAAAAGGAATGCCTGCCTTGAGCATAGTATACTTGCATAGACTGCAAAGCCAGTGAAGAGACTACTCTTTCTCATGCAATTTAAGATCCTGACCTATTATATTCAGAAGCCATTAATAAATAACAAATGATAGGCAATAAATAAATGATGATAAATTAATATTGATAGATTAATTACCATAATTGCTTGTATAATGGACATGAGTTTGTCCTTTACAAATTTTAGAACAGAAAAAATTAGCTTAGCCACTTGCTACGTCTACCCTTACAATACAGATATACTGTTGGTTGTTGTCAAGGATGCAGCCATTATATATTCAAATGCTACACGAGATTAATGCATCATGATATGGAAACAGTCAATAGCATATCAATATCTCTGGTAAATCTCTGTGAATGGAAACATGAATTTTCCTTAAGTGCCAGTCAGCACAGAAAATAGAACTAGGCAACATCAAATTATTGAAGCAAGTTAAAAAAGTCTCTAATTCATTTTTGCTACAACATGTTAAACCAAAGCAATTTTTAGATAATGTATTTGAAAGTTCAGTGAGAAACTCTGGCATGCTTCAGCAAAGAACTAAAAGCATGCTATATAACTCCGACAAGATTTTGCTAAATATTTCCATCCATTTCCACAAGTGCAAAAGGCAGCCAATCAACATGCTTCTACAGCTTATGTTTTACACCATATCTAATTCTACACCATATCTGAAGTTTCCTGAAGTAATTTCTGAATTAGATTTCCAGTTCTTAAGAAAGATGGGCAACATCTTTGGGACCTAACCTTTCAAAGAGATGGAAACAGATGCTGTACTTCATCCAAACACTAATGACCAAAGGAGGACTTCCAGCTCATATCCCAAAACTGCATTTTAAAACAGCAATTAAAAACTAAAAGATGCAAAGGTATGACTTGTGGAATTTACAAAATTTACCATAGAATGATTTATAGCTTTTAATACAGAAGAACAGAAGAGGCATCACTTTCAACCTGGTTTTCAAGAGCCAGTACTTGTTCCAGCAATTCAAAAACACTGTCTTAATAAAATAGATGAAGAATGGATTTCCTTAAAAGATATACTTAGAACTATGGATTTTTCCCCATCACTTTCATTGGATTGTGTGGACTCTGTAGATAAATTGTTACAGCATCAGTTTTTGAAATTATTATTGCTATCCTTGAAAATCAGTAAATGTTGCCAATGCTACCTCTTGAATATTTCATCTATCTGCATTTTGCAAACAAACTGGGTCTCTCCCCAGCTTTTACCCTTTTTGTTCTGGTTAAGAAAGAAAGTTAGGATCTACAAACTTCAACCACAATATCAGTGCATCATCAGCATCCTCCAAAAACACTCTAATCTATCTTGTCTTGACATTTCAACCACATAACTGGCACTTTACTAAGCAATGTGCCTGTAAAAATGATGAAATCTTTCTTGCTTGATTTATGATCTTGTGTGCGCAGCAATGATAACTGCCATTGAAATAAAATGTCATGGCATGACCATATATATTCAGCATAATGTGGAAAATGTGCTGAGATACGGATTGGATAAGTGAATTCCACACTGGTCCACAAACGGTACTCCTATTCCCCCATTCTAGCTAATTTATGTTGATTGCAAATTCTTCAGAGCATAGGAGAACTCTCTTCCTTAGAAACAATATGCCCTAATCTCACCTGATGTTCCCGAATAATACTTTAGAGTAAATAGTAAGCTTAAATAGACTAACAAGCATCTAATAAGCATAGATGTATGCAGCTTGCTCAGGTACTAGTGTGTCCTATGAAGAATATACCACTCACTCATTGATTATTTAAAACCTGTAGGTACATGACACATTGAGAGTTCAAAGGCACTTTTGCTGAAAGAGGAAAGACAGGTACACATATCAGCAGGAGGGAGAAGTTCAGAAGTTATTTCCAGTGCCTGTGATCTTTCCAGTCCAGATTGAGGAGCACTACATCTCTAACAGAGTGGCACAGGTTTTGGTACCAAGTTCTGCTGTTATCTGCTATTATTATGCTTTATTATTATCTTGTTACTAATATTTAAAAGGAAATTTAGAGCTCATACATGAAAAAACACATGGGACCTTACCGGAAAAAAAAAAAAAAAAAAAAAAGAACAAGAGGACTTCACAATTTAAAAGACCTGGATGTTACAAGGGTGAAAAAACGCAGAAATAGGCAAAATTAGACAGCACAACTCAACTTACAGACATTTAGCTATATATTAAATTTTCTGAAAAACATTTTGCCATGACCAACACTACGACTGCTGAGGGTTACCTTGTCTGTACTGTTCACTATCCAGACCTCATCTGTAGAAAAGCTTCCTAAGACTCAAGGTTATGTAGCAGAGAGTTGCAGAGCAAAAATAGGTTCAATGTAAGGACCTGCTTTCTATTTTTGCTCTGTTACTGTCTGTTTACATGACCTTGCTTGAGACTTCCTTCATTCTTTATAAAGCATTGAGGGATCTAGGGGTGAAAAGCACTGTGCAGAGCATTACTGCTGTCAACGCCTGGGCAGCTTGTCTTCACAAGATAGCCAGTACCCTCAACCTCTGCCTGTAGCCATAGGAGTCGAAGCGAGGAAGAACCTTCCAGAAGGAAGCCCTTAAAAGTGACTATAAAATGGACTAATTTCCTCGCCTCCCACATAGCACTAGGGTTTAAAATATTAGTACTTGTCTCTGCTAGTACCTCTAACACTTCTTTATTTCCACAGTCATGTTCAGCTGTCATATCCTGGGGACTGCATATAGTTCAGTTTCCTGAGATGCTTGATCGTTTTTTTCAACTTGTGAAGAATAGATCTGGGAAAAGTATTTCTCCATCACCTGCTGCTGTTAATGTAAATGCAAAAAAAAAATCATTTAACTTCTCAATAAACTCCTCCTCCTCCTTCACTGCAGCCTCTTCCTCAGGGCCCGACCAACCTTCATTGCCTCTCCTGAAGGCATCCTATTCCTGGTACACTTTAGAAAAAGAACCAATTATTTGTCTTTATACCTTTTGGTATTTCTGTTTCAAAAATCCTTTTGCATTGTTCTTACATCTTTTCTCTTTTGCCCTCAGCTGTATTTTGCATCTCAGGTGCCTTTGATGTTTAGAGTTTTCCTATTTACCTACATTTTCCCACTCTCCACAGAAACCTCATTCTGAACTGAGTGTATCCATTTAGAGACCAGGGAGATATCCTAATTGTCTGCTGTTAATCCACATTGAGGCTAGAGAGTTTATTTTTTCCACTTTCTTCCTAGATTGTTGAAAGCATCTCACATTTACTACTCGAATTTAAACTTTACCTGTCTTTCTGATCGCTAAGGTCTCTAGGTTTTGGCACACAGGCTGTCTGAAGTCATTCAGAAAGTTTAATGGCAAGATTATTATGAGTTACCTTTTTTCAGCTGTTCCTCCTCCTCACTGAGTCATCCTGGGTACTGTCCCACTCAGAAAAACATGAGCATAAGATTGAAGCCAAAATAATCCACTGGATGATGGATGATGACTGATCTAGAGACCTTTATTCCTTCATATTTAAGAAGTGCTCTGGACCTGAAGGAGTCCACATAGGTCTTCATTGGTGCCACAACCTTCCCAGAGACAAATGTGTATATAGCAAACTTTATAGGTATTGGCAGAGGAAGTTTCCCAGGAAAGGACTGCAGCTCCCCAAGAGATCAAATCATTCAGGAAAGTGTTCATGATAGGCTGAGCACTGCCAGCTTTGTACAGCAGTGACCTCTCCTAATTCAGCAAAGTGATGTATGGAATTTACTGTGACTACAAGCTGTGACATTTACTGCTGTTTATATAAATATCATAAAGGATTCCAAAGGTATCACTTATCACTAAACAAGCATTAAAAGCAACTTCGAGAAGTTCTCTTTCACAGTATGATCCCTTACTACAAGATCCACAAAGACATTAAGACGTATAATTCCTATTTAGACACCTAATTCCCAAACAACTCATGTTTTTACCCATTACAGCATTCTATGTTAGATTATGACCACAGTTACTTTAAAGCAGTCTCATTATCTCAGCCAATGCAATGTAACAAGCTCAACAGCGTAGCTTAATATAGTAACTACTTGCACTCACATCAAAGTTTGCTTTTAAATCAAATTGTTTTGAAATGCTTCACAACGCATACTTTTTTTTGTCTTTTTGGCAGGGCGTGCTGTGGCAATTAACTAAATAGAGCAAAGACAGGTTAGGACAATATTTTCAAAGTCCTCCTATTTGAAACATATTTCTGGTAGAGAAGCTTTCAATTACACTCCTTCAGGAAATATTTTTAGCATTAAATCTTTACTTAAACACTTAGCTTTACTGCATCAAATGAATGTAATTGCAGCTGCAGCTGTCTTGCTGCTGAAAATCAAGCTGAAGACTTTTCATGTGGAAGTCACAAAAAATATAGTGAGTGCTTTAATTACCTCAAATTAATGGGTGCTTTTGTGTTAGGCTAGCATGTGCGCCTACTGATTATCCTTTCATCCTGTTGACCCTACCCTGAAATGCTTCCTGTCTTCTCCTTTTATATATTATTGAGGGCTGAATATGTTCTTAAAATGCAGTGACTGCCAAAAATAAACTGTGAATAGAGCTCCCACTTTTTAGAATAAAGAGTTGGAAATTAATTTTGAAATTATTTTTAAAAAATCTCAATAGTTTAAAAGTAACAGTAATTTAAAACTTTGATTATGGAGTCCATCTGTGCCAAACAGTTCACTTTTGAAATATTCACTACAGTAAAAATATCCTAGTAACAAAACTACATAGCTTAGTAGGCCAAATCTTTGAGTCGTTATTCACTGTTTCCTCCAGAAAATTTCCCAGTTGTTTATTTTTTCTCTTTTCTCGACTGATTTGATTCATAAATCATTGAGACATAACAAATATGGAGCTCGACAAAGACATTGAAAATAGAACTGCAGTGCTTTTCAAACCAGCACTGGACTTCAATTTTTGTCTTACAAGTAGAATGTTCTGTATAGAGTGGTGATAAAACTGTACATAGAAATATGCACATGTATGTGCATGTGTATGTACAGGAGCATGTGGACTCAGATATAATTTTATTTTCCTTCCTTAAGGTTTTTGACAGTGTTTTATTACAGTAACACTGAGTAAGATGATTGGTTCTTTTTCTGAAGTACTTCTTGTTTGTGTTTTATTTTTTCTTTTGAGTAAGTATGGTTTTCTGGTAATGCCAGGAAATCCCTGTTGATAAAGTCACATATTGCTTGCTGCTTTGCAGAAAGGATTATCCAGGCAAGCATAAGAGAGGTTTATGGAAACCATAGTTAAACTAGCAGAAGTAGAGTGACTGACTAGCAAGGATATTTAAACAGGTTTATGGTCATGTTGAGTTCCTTGTGATCCTAGCAACAGTGCTGCATGAGACACCTGAGACAGTTTTACAGTTTTGTTATCTTTTTCATCATCTCTTATAGATCACCTGTGCAGTACATTATGTTTCATGTTGTGCTAGCTATGTCTGATATTGCCTTTTTTTTTTTTTTTGGTGAGTTTTGCTCTGTCTGAAGGAACCTCTTTCTCCCTCCACTGTGGGGAGGGCACAGCAGCAGCTCTGGCACCATATGCTTAAAATCCAGCCAAATGATTCTTCCTCTGAAGTTGTGGTATTATAAGCCAAGGCGATTCTACCTCGGACCCCGTGTTTGACCTACGTACACAGTCATGTAACAAGTATTTATTTCATCTAGGCTTAACTCTGTTACATAATTACTCAAAGGAATCAAAAAGAACTTGTTAAATTTAATCTGGAGTGATGTGGGGATAATGCAAATTGTGACTTTTGTCACCTGCACTCCCCTGTGAGAGTGAGACATGATCTGCAAAAAATGAAGATTCAGAGTGTTTGAACCCAGATCTCTTACCTTCCAGAACTGGGACTGACCCGATACATAGGGACCACCACAGCACTTTTCTGTAGAGAAATCTTCCGAAATCTTCCTGACCAAACTGAGTCTTTGCATTTGTGCAATAAAAAACTGTGTGCTTTTAAAAGACTCTTTCTAACCAATGGCATGATAATCTTGCATGAGACAACCACAGATTTCATCTTATCTCTTTGAAATATCACAAGAAGAAAAGACCATTTGGAATAATTTTCTGGAAAACAAATGCTGGGGAGATTTTAACATCTTCCTCACTATAATTGCTGACTGAACTCAAATTTTGAGATTGTTTTTTCATGAGATATGATAAAAGAAGGATTTGGGCTGTTTATAGTAAAGGTAGGAGGTGTTAAAATTGGCTTCTGTGGTGAAACTGAGTGACTACAAAACACAAAGCAACTTTTTAATCCTTTTAAGGGCAGTAATTTCAGAAAGTTTTTAAAGAGAATCACAAATGCATTACAGCATGTATAATAAAAATGGGGCCCACATGAGAGGATGAAAGAAGTACTAGAAGCTTCAGGCAGGTAATTTTTTGTTGAATTTGGTGAGGGGCAAGCCTAGTCCTCTTATACCTTCATTAACAGTTCATGCAAAATAAAATACATAATTAATGCCCCAATTAATACAGAGCAGCTGAAGTCAATCAAGTGTAGAGAAATGAATGGTCAAGTAGATTAGGAAATGAAATATGATGTTTAACGCAAAGCAGTATAATTGAGTAAACAAATACCTAGAAGCAAACAGTTTTAGTTTTATTCCAGTCCAAGGTATTGGGAGAGAAGAATAATCTACATGTACTGATCGACTCAAATTTTAACTTTTGATCTAAGACACACAAGCAGTAATGAAAACAATTGCAGAGAGTACTTTCAGAACACAGTGCTCTCACTGACAGTTTGTTCTTCTGCATAACATTAGTTACACGGTGTTTGAAAGACACCATGCATTTGAAAGGCACCATGCAGACACATCACTCATGTTGCATATGCAGAAGCATAAGATGACTTAGGCTGTGTTTTAAAGACGCTATGCATTTCCAGGGAGCAAACATAAAACAGAGAACAAGCCAAATATAATGATAAACGAAAATGAACGAATTACACTTCAGGTGAGAACTGGGGAGTACATAGCCTTGTGAAATGACTACAGTTGACAGCACTGGAATAGCTGAACCTTCAAAATGTGACAATAAAAGGAACTGTAGCTAAGGAGGCAAGGACAGACCAGGAAACTACTTAGGCTAAATTAAATGGTGAAGTGGGTAAGCTGCAGGTGTTATTTTACATAAATGAGCTAAAATGGATGTCTCAGCAAGGTACATAGACTCAGTTTGTACTCACACTGTATACTCAAAACTGTATGGATAACAGTATGGAATGTTGCAAGTTCTATTCCAAAAGTGATTACGTAAAAATTGCACCTTCCTACTCAACAGATCTCATTGCTGTGTTTATTCAGATTCAGATCTATTTACCTCAAAGATAAAAATATGCCCTTGCAACTGCTTATTCTAGTCCCTGCTCCTTGCAGAGCCCACACAATTCAATAATGAAGCTAGATGTTATTCCTTCTTCTGCAACAATTAAATTAAATTACAAGAAATAATAGCAAGTTTTGACCACGAATACCTCTAAGAACATCCGAAACACTGATTTAGTGCAAATATTACAGAATGAAATTTTGCAGTCTGCATTTTAGCATAGATCTTAGTGATTCCTCTTGATCTTAAGCCTATATGTTCAAGACTGCCTGCCTTAAACATTGTGCCTTAAATCTGGAAAGCCACTTGAAGACTCCACAAATACTTGTATACCACAGAGGACATCAGGTGAAAATACTGATCCTCTGAAAAGCAGTTACAATAGGTGATTTTGCAGAAAAAAATTGGAATATTTATCTCTGCATTCAAATTGAGGTAGTGGCGTTGTAGAGTCCCCTCCTCTTAAACACAGGAAGAGTGAGTTCAGAGATGCATTTTCCCTCAAGTAAAAGCCTACTGAAGTAGCGCTTCCTCTGTTCTATATGAACTATGCATCTCAGACTTTGATTCTATACATTGTCCCACTCCAAATCCGACTCATTACAAAAAAAAAAAATATATCAGATCAACAAAATGTAATTTCTAAGTAACTGACGATTTCTCAGTTCAAAATAAAGGCAACATGAGTAAAATGCTTCTGTCTTCCAAATGAAGGATCTCCTAGAACAAAAGCTGGTTCAGGAAATGACATAATTCTCAAGAAAGCATATGTAGCACTTAACAGTTCAAAAATAGGTCTGAAACAACATCAGGTCAAAGCCAAATTTACTGCCCAGTCAAGAACATACACAGTACAACCTGAATCACTATGAGCAGCCAGTACTTGACACCTTTATGGTTTACTAGGCCCAAATGACTACTGCTTTTAGTCTAGAGGACTGGACTAAAACTAGGGAGAAGTCTTGTAAACTATTATTTGTTCGACCAGTAACAGCAAATGAAGAGAGGAAATCCAGTTTTACTGATGTGTTTCTAGTAAATTGGTAAGAGCTGAAGTTTATCAAATCGACAACCGTATCTTCACTTTAAGCCTGAAATGCATTTTTTTCCCCTCCATTCCTCTAGATTATCAAATGTAATGAAGTTTTTCATATACATTTCAAGTATTATTTCAAAAGACAATATTGATTTCTCAGTGTTTGGCCCTCCTAAGAAAAAAAAAAAGAATTGATTTTAAACTCAAACAACATCCTTTCCCACAGACATAAAAACAAGCAATGGCCAAAAAGAAAGTTTCAGAAAACTTCAGTGAGGTTGCCAGAAATTATCAAATCTGAAGCAAATGTAACATTTAACTCAGAAACACTATGATTAGTTGGAAATCTGTATTCACACCAAAGTCTGAAAATCACGACCTGAGAGTACACTCAAATGCTGGATGACACACATATAAGAAGACAGAAGAGACAGGAACTTAAATTTATACTATTCAACAGTAGCTTTAACACAGTTTCCAAAGAGGAAATTCTTTGGACAGGGTCTTGTGAGACGTAAATCTACAAAACTCCATTGTTGTCAAAGGATTTAGGCTCACTGAAGATAATGATTAATACGATGGATATTCAGGAAGCTAATGTGTAAGTGAGAAGGTGCAGCTCCCACACCTCTATTTTTTATACATGATGTAAAAAAAAAAAAAAAAAAAAAAAGAAATTTGATTCAATAAAATAACTGTGAAATTAAAATAAAATTAAATAAATTTTCAAAAAATTCATCACATCAGACTCCTAGCAAGATAGCTTGAGGACTATGACCAGAAGAGGTCATATCCATGCTTAAAAGAACTATCAGTGGGAGCAAATTCAAAAAGCACAGAAAAAGTTGTCAGTAAGCCTGTGACAGTAAATGATCTTTACCATACCTGCAGTTTTCTAGCACAAAGCTCACACCACATTTTATGAGTGCTTGCTATTTCACTTCAGCCTGAAGTCAAATGACTTTGTGCTACCATGCAAGGTGAAAACAAGCTAGGCTTGGAGCTGGTTATAAGCGTATTCGAAAGGGATATCTGCTTAAGGTCTTGGACTGCCTAGGACATACTTTGTCCACACCAGAACTCTTAGAGCTAAAGCTGCCTGCTGCTGGAAAGCAGTGTGGTTAATGACAGGGGTCAGACTGAAGCAGTAATTACCCCCACACCTGCCAATGCCTCTCTCATTGACCACCTCCTGGACAGTAGCAGCACACCCAAACCTTTCCTTTCTTTTCTGTCTTCTGTGGTAGGAATGATCCAGACCCTCACATCTGGGGAGAACGATAAAATTTTGTTTAGCCTGCTAAGAATGCCTTTCCTCCTGCTGCAGACCTTCCTTTGTTGGTACTGAAATAAGGAGAAACACAAAAACAATCTGCTTTGCGGACTGATCAGCAAGAATTGTAACTTTAAATGATGCTACCACAGTTACTTCTGCAGTGGTAGACTGTAGAAATCAGTCTGCTCTGAATATGGTCTGAGAAAGAAGGCAATTTAATGATAAAAGATCTTTTATTGATTTGGAGGGTATTTGGCATGTAACCTTGGAAGTGTTTGATTATTTCAATGGATTTACTAGGTCAACACTAAAATGTTTTGCCTTAGGGGCCACTCTTGCCTCATAATGATGATTCTCGTGACACCAAGATTAAAATCATTGAAGTCAATGGAGTGTCACCACAGTACTGACATGAAAAGATTCATGCCACAGAAATCTGCTGTAGCCAAAACTGGATAACAATAACTTTTTTTCCTTAGCTTAGTAATTTCACTCAGCTATGTCTTGTCATAGAATTTATTTTACATGTATTTTTACAGCTCCTATAATTTACATATTAATACTCTTTTTTCCTTGCTATGAGACATGAAATAAATGTAGAAAAACAAATCACAAAATTATGCAAAATTACAGAGTGACTCAGGTTGGAAGGGACTCTAGAGAGCATCTAGTCTGACCTCCCTCCACAAGCAGGGGCACCTAGAGCACGTTGCATAGGATCACACGTAGGCAGGTTTTGAATATCTCCAAGGAAGGAGACTCCACAACCCCTCTGGGCAGCCTGTTCCAGTGTCTTGTCAATCTAACAGTAAAGAAGTCCCTCTTCATATGGAGATGTATGTTAAGTAATAATGTATCTAGCCTGATTACTGAACCTGAACATATCCATATTGAAATTCCACCCCACCCCGGGGTGGGGTGGGGGGGGATGTGGATGTGGGGACATGTGGATACAGTCCACAAGGAAATTAAGTCATATGAATCGAGATGTGTAAAAATGGAATATCTGTATTGAAACTGTCACGTAAAATGTAACTGAAATTGAATTTACCTTGAAATTGACCTTAAAAGACCTGGGTCAGATGTTCAGTGGGGCAAAATAGTACAGCTTTACTGATGTCACTGCATCTACAGTGATTTATACTAGCAGCTAAGGATGCAGTTCCTTTCTGTTCAGTTTTATCTGTTACCACTACACTAGTTTTGGGGATATGTAAAAAGAGCTCATATACACCAAGGAATCAAAAAAAACCATAATATGTTTCAATAAAAATATCTTATGTTTGCTATTTGAACAAAATGTCATTTAAACAAAAGGCTTTTAAACAACAGGCCTTTAAACAAAATAGCATTTATGAACTCAGAAGGTATTTTAATCAGAGAAAACACATTCAAAGTTTACAAGACAACACAAAAAAACACTTCCCAGGTATGTGTAGTACATTCCCAGCAACATATGAAGTCACAAAATATTGTGGAATAGAAAGGAATATAAGTAGATATGACTCAAATATCATAATCAAAATGGAAATCTGAACATGTCAGTGTAACCTTGAAATGAATTAATGGGAAATAAAAAGGGAACATCATTTAAACTTTTTTCAGCGTCTCCACCAAGTTTTTACTACCTGTCTCCCAGTCAGCTTAGACAATAAAGAAGTGCCACAAGAGTTAGATTCCGGTTTAGCATGAACTTGTTCAATGATTGCTTAGTTTGTTTTAAAACTGCTGCAGGAAGAGGCTGAAGTTTTACAAGTCCTTTAGTTTGATTCCACTCATATTTACCTTTCTAGTGAAGAAATAAAAAGTAAAATCAATCTACATCTTGGAATATTACATAGTATTTATTTTATTGTTGCCAGTTCAGTGGTTCCGCTCTACTACAGACACTCCAGAACTAAACCACAAAAAGACCTGCTGCTCTACAGTACAATACATTTATAATCTCATCCTTACTCACTACTTCACTGTATCACTTAAGACTAAAACAAAACCACTAAAGAGATTGGGAGTTTTCCACTAGAGATTGGGAGTTTTTTGCTGAAGTCAATGGGCCACTGAACCCACTGAATCAGTACGTGCTTCCTTCCTTAGTCCTTCCTCCCTTGTGCAATTACCAGTCTACTTTCAACTATTCTTACCTAAGAACAAGCACAACGGATGGAACAGCCCTGTCACTTGCATCTTTTTGTCATTGTTTTCTCTCTCTTTATTATGTTCCTTTTATTTTTTATATCAAAATCTACTTAATACAGCTCTGCCCGTAGCTAATTCTCTATCTGAATATGATTTTCACCATTAACAAGATCTTCAAAGAAGTGGACATCTTTTAACAGAATGTATGTAGATCTGAGCCAACCCTCACCAAATTGTCACAGAAAAACAGCAAAGGCCACATCATTAGAAAATAAGTCAGATGGGTTCAGCAGACAGCAATTTAAAAAAACACCAAAAAATAGAACACCTTGAGAATAAATAGAGCACCTTGCAATCAGTAAGAGTCACACCGTAAGTCAACTTTCTGCACAAGAAGAGAAAGAACGAATAACAAAAAAAGAAAGAATGTATCAAGAAAAAAAAGTGTGTTGTGAATCCTTCTTGATGCCTGTAAACTTTAAATGAGAGTATATAAGTTTTATTAAGAACAGTACATATCAAATGGTTTTAGTAACATGTACTATTCATAAATCACTCAAGTACATAAAAGATCAAATTCTTTAATATGAATTACTATCTTCTCTCATGATCAAGCAAGGTCTTGCTTCACAATATTATTAAATAACAATATGAATAAATATGCAATAGCTGGTAAATCTTTGCTTTAAAATATGGAATAAGTTATGTCCTAAGATGAAGTAATATTGTTAAAAGTTGATTTCTTCAATGACCACTGATGTGTATGAATTTATAAGGCACACGGCACACCAGACATCTGGGCACCATCTTAAAAACAAAATACATTGCCTGCCCTAGAAATGCAACCACTATCTTTCCTATTTTATGTGTTTTCCTGGTCATCTGCCTTGGAAATAGTTTTCATTTTACAGGAACTCAACTGGGAAACACTAGTGTTTGTGTCCAGCAGCAGGAGTATGAGAGCAGTATGTGTTCAAAATACTGAAGGCATCTGTAAAATATACAGACTACAGTAATGTTTCTAAATCACAGAATCACCAAATGATTTATGTGGGAAGGGACCTTTGGACATCATCTAATTCAACCCCATCCACAAACAGGGTTGCGCAGAGAAAGTTACATGTGATTACATCTGGATTTTGAATGTAAACCATTCACCATCACGCTAAGTGCTTTTCTCAACACATTTAGGTTTGAAACCTCGCTAGAAGAAATCTGAAGTGCTAAGAAAGGTCAGTCTTCTGGAGTCAATTGGTTTCCATCTTCATACAGTATCTTACCCCAGGGAAGAAGACTTGAGAGGATTACAGTTGAGTACTACTTTTGGGGAGAGGGAAGAATACCAAGCTGAAAATCACAGGCCTAAGAACGATCTATTGCTCATCCCTTACCCTCTGAAAAAAGAAGCAGTGACAAACCCATTCAACAATCCATTCAAAATACATACTCCTCACCTTCCTCCATAAAGTACAACAAGCTTAGGGTAGTTTTGGTGAAGTGACACATGCTTTGCATTATAGCAGACCATCCAGAAGGGTGGTCTGATTTGTTCCATCTATCCTATCTGAAATCTTACATATGGGAAAAATTTAGTCAATCTTTCTTGTCAAGTGGGATGAGAGCTTCTTTCAGCAGGAGGCACATAGACAGGAAGCAGTGTGAAAGCAGCGTGGGTTGTTTTAGCTCACTGTCTGGAATAGTTCTTATGATACAAACTTATACAGACATTGTGGTGTAAAACTAAAGTTTTATCTGAAGAGAAAAAAAAAAAAGCTCTCTTCCATGTTAGTGTCCCATATTTTATGACCTCCTCATTGTCAGCCATCAGATTTAGAACCCTAATATTTGTCACTAGTCCTCCTGGGTTTTGTTCTGCCGATTTTCTGTCTTGTAGTTTTTTTAGTTTGTGGTTATGTAAACTGTAAAAACATTCCTTGCAGGACCTGGACATTCCTTGAAGGGCTCAGAGACCCTTATAGTTGACATTACCAACACAGACAGCCAAGAGGTAGCTTCCTTGTTAACATATGGCTCCTTTAAAAATGGAGCACTGTTTTCAATCTGAGGTATAGAAAAGACACCATGTATCAATAGGTCTTTAGATGTGAATCATTAAATTTGAACAAAAAAGGAAATGTAGAGGTTTTTTTTTTTCATGTTTAATATAATAATGGCAGAAAAGAAACAGGCTGATTCTATTACATGTATTTAGGAGTCAGCTGTCTCCTGAACAACAGTCAGCTGAACAAATACATGCTGTTGCTGTGGAAAGAGTTTTAAAGGACTCTACCATCACATCTTTCTGGGTTGCATCCCAACCAAAATGGGATATAGCAGCACGTACATAAATCGAGTCATGTGCTTGTAAAAACTCCCAGAGTTTTTACAATTGAGTTGACTATTGAGTTTCTGCTGTAAATGAATGCCTCACCGATCCAAAGATTGATGATGTGCATGAAAGCATAATTCACTGCTCCTTCCAAGCTCTTCAGGCTCTGAAAGAGAACTGAGATGAATACTAGTGAAAAGAATGTTTCAGTCATTAAAGGACAGAAATGATTCTTTGACAGGGAACGAGAAGTCCACTTAATAAGAAGATGCCATTTTTATCTAGACATGTATCAGAGCAGACTGGCTATCAAAAGCTCTTAAAATAGTACAACATAATGAGGCCAGTTGGAGATGGTAATCAACAATTAAATAGATTAGCCTAATGTATCATAACATTTTCAGCAGCAAAATTAAACTATAATTGACAAATAATTTTCATATTTTTTTCAAATATATAGAACCTAAAAAATTAGATTTTTTTTGAAGATTGTGGTATTTTTAACCTGCTTTTAACTTTCAAATTAAAATATTTAAAGAAAATTGCAAAATGTCTTCAGAGTTGCACATAACACAGACTATTCCAATTTAACTGAGACCAAAGACTCCAATTCAGATTTCCCGGTAGTTTAAGATATTGCTACTCCCTACTGGATATTTAATAAAGATTGCTAGATGTCATCATGTCCACTGCAGAGTCAACAGGATAGGTATGAGCTTCAAATACTAACATTCATGATCTGGTATCTTAACATAAATTCACCTTCACTAGACCTCAGGAAGAAGTGACTAAAATCCAGGCTTCTGTAGACTTCACCATAGAATAATAAGCTTGATCATGGAGCACAGTAAACAGATTCGTGGGAAGTATAACATTTTCAGATGTGACGGCTAGTTCATCAGAATTAGGAAAGTACATTTTGGTCTTATTTACCCTAGGAACATAGCAATTTCAGTTGGATCACACCTGATGACTGAAGCCAAAACAGAAAACTATTTCTGGAATGAGGTCATTCAGAAAAGATCAATGGCTGGAATACTAGTTGTTATTTGTAGCAGAGACTAGATACAGATTAAATGCTATGTAGGAGAGTAACTACGGAACATGGAAGATATACTAGCAACTGATGACCAGCAGTGAAGCCAAATCTACTTATATGACAAATACTTGTCTTTAAATAAAAACTACGTGGATTCTAATTCATTTTCCCCAGGAATATATCTTCTAGGTCTCCATGAAGATATAAGTTGTTTTGTATAAACAATCTCATATTACTCTCAAGTGTGAAGCAAAAAGAAAAAAAAAAACATTGTCTAATATTCTGAAGATTTTTTTGAAAAACACAAATTACTAACGTTATAAATTCACATGGTATCTTCTGGAACTCATCTCTTTTCAGCAGATATATGCAATATCTACTCCTCAAATGGCGTGTGAAACTCAGCAGAGACTCAGCTTGCCATTTGGATAACCTGGAGTTCTAGGCTTTGCAAGAGTGGTCCAGGATCTCTTAACACAAAAACTTCACAGAGAGGATCTATTTAAATAACTTTAAATACAAGCCACATGATTACAAAGGCTTCATGTTACCAGATTACTGACTGCCACCCACCTCTCTAAAAATGCTAGTGCCTCTCAGGGGAGCCAGATCCCATCACCTATCTCTGAATCTTGTGCTTGATTAAACCATAAAGTTACCATAAGTAAGCAAACTACCATCTTACAGTGAGCATACCACCCCATACACCAAGTGACATTAAAATCGTCAAAGCAATGTTAAATGTTAAAATCTCAAAGCATTTAACTCTGTACTTAATATTTTCTAAACATGCATGCATATTGATGACTATGCCTCACAGAAACGTAAAAATGAGACTAAAACATATGACTCATTACAGTCTGCTGACTGGTGTTTGGTTACACTCATGTCCTGGGCATCATGAACAGATTTATGGGAACTGATTCTAACCCAGTTTTTGAGGGACACTGTGAAAACTGAATAGGGCCAAGTAATGAATACTCTTTCAGCGGGAATATCAAATAGTAGGAATAAATTGTACATATAGGTGTTAACATCAATTAAGGTAAAATGCTGTTTTAATCAACAGAGATATGTAAGTCTGACTGATCATAGCGGAAAAGTTAGCGCTTCTAGGTTTCCAAAAAGTTATATATATGGCTTTCTGACAGTTGAATTTCAAGCTATGAAGAAGTTACATTAGAATAATGCACATTCAGACCTATATTCTGTATACTTTCTATTTTCTGTAAAATTCAAATTTCATTATAATTAATCTATAATCCCCAAGAGAAAGTAATAAAATAAAGATTTAACACCTTTCTAAACATTAGGAATCAAAAGTAGAAAGATTTTCTTCCTGGAAAGGAAGGAAGAAAAATAAAATTTGGCAGAAGTTAAGATACAAACAGACTGCTGTCTTGTTTGTCAGGATAGTCAAGTTTGGCACAATTCTAAGTAATGAAAACACACCACAATCTGTATCTCTTGCATATGAAAATTTCTGAGATCTGAAATAAACCCCAGTAGATAGACAGATTTCTGGTCTACTCATGGAATACCAGCATCACTTCACAGATGGGCAAACTTAGGCATACTGCTTTTAGTTGATTGTTGCAGGTCAAGTACACAGTAAGTGCTAGGAGCAGAAACTTCAGGAGTCCCTGTATTTCCTCTGCTGAAGATATCAGGAAAGGAAAAAAAAATCTTAAAAGGCCATACTCAAAACTAATGTTGTTTCTTTCACTCTCTACTGTTAAATTTTATTTTCAGTTTTTCTTTACATACTCATAATTTAAATTATTCACACAACAAACGTTCCTGTATCACAACACTCAGCTCAGCTGCATTTGGTCAACATTTGCACTGCATCCAGACAGTGGCTGGCTGAGAAGCTTCAATCATCCACAGATGTCTACCTGTCTAGAAATCTACCAGGTCGGTTTTAGTCCAACAGGTCCCATACTGTGAGAACTACAGATAACTGCCTGCATCAAATTTCTAGGACAGGCCGCAGCACATTGTTTCCTAAGGCAACCATCACAGATGTCTGCTACCCTGAATGTGTTTGTACATGTAGGTGATACACGACAAAATTAATTTTTCCCTAGGGAAAACGACAGGATCTGGATCCCTTTCACACATAGCAGCTATCCCATGTCTTCTAAGAGCATGAGTCTGGTTCTGAGACAGTTGGAAGCCAGGCACAACTCCATGAATACTCATGGAGTAGTGCAAGAGCCAGTAATATCAGGCCTATCAGCTTTCTCATTTTGAATTGTGGGAAGCTGAGGTGGACAAAACCTTCTGATAGACATGATTCTCAGGAATAGCCTTTAACTTCTCCAGGGTCTCCCAATTCTTAATAGCCAAAATATTTTTTGTAAAATTGATAAGTTCCTTAAACAGCATTCATGCCCATTTGGAATCAGATTTCATGAAGTGGTGTTTACATACTTCTGGCATATTAGCACTTTGTGGGGTGTGAATAGGGGTTTACAGTCATATTAGGAATCCCTTTAAGGATCTATTAAGGGGAATCCCTTAGCCATTGGCAAGAGGACACTTAAAAATACAGCTAGCTACAAGCAGCAAGGCCTAAAAACAAGGGTAGTATCTCCAAGGAAGTGAGAAATCAGCATTTCACTTGGTCTATACACTACAGTCAGAGTACAAGAAAAAGCAAGCAGACAAGAGCTATCCATCCTTTTTGAAACCAATTTTGAGGGACTGGAATATTAAAACTACAAATGCTTCTAAGGGCAAGTTCGGGGGTGGACTGCCTGGGGAGAAGCGGAGAAAGCAAGGAGCTAGTCTGGACAAAAGAAACAGTGATGGGATGCAGAGATACTTTTCACAGCAGAATTCCAAGCTGAGGGACACTGGATGCAATTGGGGGAAGCACTCGTACTGCAAAGAGAGGAAGACAAGGTCTACAAGGGAAGCACTACTTGAGGTGCAACAGAACGCAGAGGGGCTGGCTCATTTTGGGAAGCTGAAAGTACTCAGCTGGCATGCCAGAGAAGAGGGAAGCTAGTGTAAATCAGCTAAGGCAAAGCTGTCTCAGGGAGATACAGAAGAGAGAGTGAGGACACAGGCTCCAGATGATGCAGTGTGGTAAGCAGCCCATGAGAACAGCACCACCAGTGCCAGACCCATTGCCTTCCTACACCAGAGAAAAGTTTACACCCCATGAGGCACAGCTGGTAACACAATCTGGGTTCTCTGCAACGAGCGTGCTCCTCCCTTCTTCTGCTTCCAATCCCTATAGTAGGCTGTGTCTTCCTTTCTGAGTTTTTTTCAAGGGGCACAGCAGTTTAGAGTGTTTTTTTTTTTCTTTTTATTAAAATAATGGCATGGATGGTATGGAAATGAGCTATACATCTCTCACACTCAAACTTCTATGTTGTAGGACTTAGACTGAGGAGAGAGCTATTCACATTTTTTTATGTAGTTAAACATACCAGCTGAAGGAAGGAAGTGGTGATATGGGACAAAACGTGACCTACGTTACACAATCACAAGTAAAGTGACTGGGGAAACATGCTTTTCCTGAGACCTAAAAGAACAGTCTCCTCAAAACCCACAACTATACTGTATAAAGAAAAGTACAGTAGTTCTCTATGCTTCATAAAGT
This sequence comes from Crypturellus tataupa, assembly GCA_034781795.1. Lineage (NCBI taxonomy): Eukaryota > Metazoa > Chordata > Aves > Tinamiformes > Tinamidae > Crypturellus > Crypturellus tataupa. Next base: position 249,803 of record JAWLRI010000061.1, on the reverse strand, counting down.
AGCTATCCATCAGTAAAGTGCCGAAACCAAAATAGAGTAAGGTCTCTGTTTCATTATCAACAAGAAAAAGGAAGTCGTAGAATGGCTCTTCTGTGTCTGACTAATGTGTTTAACCCCCTGTGCCTGGTCAGCTGTAAATTACTGCTACTAGAGATATGTTTTTGAAGAATATAAAATATTTTAACAGTGACATCTGGAACTTTCAAGTGGGCCACAGGGGATCACCATCCCTTGAGTTAAAAAGTCTCAAGTCCAATCAGAGTCTCCATCCTCCTTCACTGTAACCTAAAGATGTCATGTCCTGCTAGCAAATCTAGCATGGAGTGTTAGATTTGGCAAGAATAAATCCTGTTTTGCAGCAAAGTACTATTGATATTTATTTGTTTGACCCATATTTTATCTTTCCTTCGTGGTGTCAGTGAAGATAGAGGAATGTAATATCTGCTTCTTCCACCTCTTTCCAAACACACAGCCAAGCAGACATTGAGTTAATCACAGCCTAAAGGTAATACAGAAATAGTTTCCTTGACCTGACCATATCAGAGGTGAATACCAAGAACTTCCAAAAGAGTTGCAAGAGTCCCAAAGTAAACAGTTAAGGAATGACTCCCTCAAATGGAAAGTTTTTTTACCCCCTTATTCTTTACTGGATGACTTTCATCCACAAAAACAGTGTTTTCTCTCCCCTAAGTCTTTTAACTCCCCGTTTAATTCTCTTTCTTAAAGCTTTTAAAGATTTCCCATGCGTTTATAAGGATCAACTTTTTTTTCTTTCCAAACCAACATAAGAACCAAAACAAAATACACATGTGAAACCACCAAAGACAAAATCTTACAAAACCAGTTATCTTTTATATATATTTTATAAGTTCATAAAATATTTTTAACTTCATAGTTAAACTCCTAACTTCTTTCTCCATCATTTGAGATGGCTAATGGAAATGAGAAGATAATTAAACGGAGACAAGCTGTAGGGCAGAGCACTGATTTGCTGTGCTGTACAGTCATATTATAAATAATTACTATATACTGAACTATGAATAGTAGATGATTGGTTGAGCTAGGATGACCTTGCAATTCCTCAGGAGACATGATTTTACTTAAGAAATTTATCAGGGTCCAGATGACATTTATTCGTTTTTCAGGTCACTTGCATTGCAAGATAAGGAAGAGCTATTTCTATTCATGGTGTGTTAGAACTGCAAAATGCTTCCCCAAGACAGCAACCTACCAACACCCCCAAATAAAAGGAAAAAAAGCAAGCATCTGTGCCTGCCAGAAAGCTGAGCTCTGAGAATGACATGCTTATCTTATGCTTCACTCAGTGAGGTTTCATTTAGTCTCATCTTTCTTATAAATAACTTGTACTGAGTTAATGCTGCTGTGACATTTTATTCTGTGGAGGAGTCTCTGGGTTCAAAGTGATTCAGGAAAGGAAGCTAATGTGCTGTTATGGTGCACATAAGCTACTTTTTTGGAGGTCATTGCTGTCAATTACAACAGTCTCATGATTGGTCTAAGTGATGCTTTACTGACAGTAGAGACTGGGAAAAGAGAAAACTGCCTAGAGGAGTTTTGCTGCTCAAATGGTTCAAGCCTCTTTTCGGCTTGAACATCTCCTCCTGTCTCTAACCTGCCTTACTTAATTCTCTTCTTTGGGAGAAGTATTGGCACAGAAATACCTGAAATGCCTTATACATGGGCCACTCCTCTGGGACCATTTATTGGTCTTTTTATACTACTGGAATAGCAAATATGTAATATAGCACAAGGTAGGATCACACTCAGAGGGAGTTGCTTAGTAACATTAAATGCATCATCACAAAAGATCACAAAAGAAAAAAAAAGAAAAAGACATAACAGTTTCATGGACAGACGCTATTATCCCACTTAGGGACATCTAACAAGAGACATTCTACCATTAAATGGACTGATTTCTCTGTTTTTTCTCCAAAAGATGGCTCAAGAAAGGCATCAGAAAAGGCAGTCAAATGCTTTCATTTCCATCTGAGTTAAGCACATGACATGAAACTTAAGGCGTACACTTAATGCAAATGTAGCTGGAGGTAGAGAGAGAAGCTCTACCTAAGGCTCTCTACTTGAGCCTTAGCTGAGGCCTATAGACCTTCTGCTCCAGCCAGACCTTCCTACAGGGAAGAGGGAAAACAGGCATTGTGTTGCATTTTTTTCAATACAATAAACCACCTGGTTGTAACACTATCACATAGGAACTGTCCTGTAGTTTTTGAATGATCTGACTGAGCTTGAAAGAAAAAGGAAGTTGTAAGCTGTGTCTTTTCTGCTCCACTGGAGAAGACACCATAACCTCTCTAAGTGGCCTGTCACGGTGCTCTGTGACCCTCACAATCAAATTTTACTTGATGTGCAGGAGGTCACAAACTGAATCACATTGTCTCTTGTCATGTCCCTGTGCAGCTTTCAAAAGGGTCTGGCCCCATCCTCTTCACACCTCCCTTCAGATATTTGTATGCTTATGTAAGATCCCCTCTCAATCTTCTGTTCTCCAGATTAAATGGGCCCAGCTCTCTCAGCCTTTCCTCCTAGTCTCTCTTCACAAGAGAGATGCCCCAGTCCCTTAATCATCTTCACAGTCCCACACTGTCATGCCTTTTTTGTACCAGAAGCCCAGAATTAGCCACAATGCTCCAAATATGGCCTCACTAGAGCCAAGTAGAGGGGAGGATCACCTCCCTCTCCCTTAAGGCAATGCCCTTCCTAATGCACCTGAAGAATATCCTTAGCCTCCTTGGCCACAAGGGCACATTGTTGGCTCCTGGTTAACTTGTTGTCCAGCAGGACTTCCCAGTCCTTAGCCACAGAGCTCTTTCCTGCAGGTCAGCCCCAGCCTGTAATGGCACATGGGGTTATTCCCCGCTCAGTGCAGGACCCTGCACTGACCCTTGGTTGAACTTCATGACCTTCCTGTCTGCTTGTCTCTCCAACTTCTCCAGGTCACTTTGGGTGGCAGCACAGCCTTCTGGTGCATCAGCCACTTTTGGATCTTAAGCAAACTTGCTGAGGGTGCTCTCTGTTCCTTCATGGAGGTCATTGGTGAGTAAGGTGAACAAGACTGGACCCACTACTGAGCCCTGGAAGACACAAGCTAGCTCCAGGCCTCCAACTTGACTAGACTTTCTCATCACCTCCCTGCATACTCAGACAATATTCCTATATTCCTCCCAAGTGGCCTGTCCCTTTTTCTACATTCTGTATACTTCCTTCTTCTGCGTGCATTTTGCCAGGAACTCCTTGCTCATCAAGGATGCTCGGAGAGCATCCTTGCTGTAGGTCTCCTGCCCTCTTTGCTTGACTTCTTACTCATGCACCAATGCACCAGTCTTGAGCTTTGAGGAAGTGACGTTTGAGTACTAACAAGCTCTCTAGGACTTCCCCTGCCTTCCTTCTATGGCCCTAACCCATAGGATTCCTCCAGGTAGGTACTTGAAGAGATCAAGGTTTGCTCTTCTGAAGTCCAGGATTGTAATCCTACTTATTGCCCTGCTTCCTCCTTGGAAGATCCTGGAGTCCACCATAACAAGGTCACTGCAGTCAAGGCTGCCCCAAACACTCACATCTCCAACCAATCCTTCTTTGTTTGTTAGTGTCAGTTTCAGCAGAAGCTTCATTGACTTCTCCATTACCTCTTTCACAAGAGAGCTCTGCAGGAACCTCCTGGACCTAGCTGCATCTGTGTCCAGTTCTGTTGTCTTTCCAGCAGATATGTTGAAGTCCTCCCATGAGAACCAGGACCTGTGATTATAAGGCTACTTCCAGTTGTCTGTAGAAAGCCTCATCTTCTAGATCAAGGGGCCTATAGTAGCACAACAGTGGCACAACAGTAGCACAATATTGTGACCCATGCTAGCCTGCCCTTTAATCCTTATCCATAAGCTGTTGACACACCATTCCTCTACCTCTAGGCAGAGTTCAACACTTTCCAGTCGCTCTCATTTAAAGAATAGCTCCATCAGCTCCTGAGCTGTCTTAAAAAGCACATAGCTATCCATGATTGTTCCAGTCATGCGAGCTATCTCACCATTTCTCTGTAATTGCAATGAGATGCCCACGCACAGATCTCTCTAACCCTTCTTTTGATAGGGGAAAATGTGGAAAAAATGTAAAAACAAATATATAAATTGCTCCAAGTTAAAGAATTAGTATTAAGAACATATTTTCTTGATCAGACGGTTGTGAGCTAGCTTCTCTCTTGCTATGAGCCTTATTTAGAGCAAACACTGTTTCTGTCTTGAGATTAAGAGCTTCTTAACTCAAACTCAGTATATATAAATGTGTCAATATGTATAAATGGCTTGTGAACGGAATTGCTTTAAGTCCTGCCAGCTGAGAGCATAGACAGGGCAAACTATTAGCTGATCCCCACACATGGCTGGGTGGCAAGCCCTGTAGAGTTTCCATTCTATTAAAACACGATTATTCTCAGAGAACACTCAGAATCAATCATCAGAGCTACGATTCAAATTACTGTTTTTTTTTTTTTTTTTTTTCAGTGACAAAGAGATCCATTTCCTTCCCTAAAAAGAGAAATGAGTAGCGGAACAGAACATAAAATAATCACCTCAAAGAGTAACAAACCCAAAATATTACCACATTTATTGACAAGTGAAATAAAACATCACAGCAATGCCCTTCAGCTTTCCCTGAATCTGCAAAATTCTGTATAATAGAATATTTACTATGTGCCACTGCTTAGATTTTAAAAGCCTGGAACAGCAGCAAGTGAAAGTCCAAAAAATGAGAATAATCCAAAAAGAAAGGGAGAATTCTGATACTGAAGAACATGACCCAAAGAACTTAATTTTCCAAGGACATGTGTGATGAATATATCACCTTCTGCTTTTGACAGGAATAGAATGTCTATGTACTTCAGACAGCAAAAGATCTGTCTGTCATGTTGCATTACGATGTCTTAAAGAATAATTACAGAATCTTGAAATCAATACAGAGCTGTACAGGATTTTATGTTGTACAATAAGAATGATGTTCCAAACCCCATGAGCAATAGCACTTATAACACTGAAGTGTTATAAATAAGTTTAAACTCGATTCTGTTGTTAATAACGACCAGTCTTTGCAGGAGTAAAATGAAACTTCTCTCTCTTTCCCAAATGACTTCTCTCCGGGCACACTGTCTTTTTATAGCATTTTCATCTAACTTTCTTGAGTTACTTATAGCTTACCTACATATAATGTGGCCTAGCTCTTAAAAGCATTGGTTCCCAACAACTAGGATATATGAAGTTGATGAAACCGGTTAAAGTTACACCTGTTTGAAGACTGAATTGCATTGAACTAACACTAAGGTCTTATAAAAAAGATACTTGTCATTGGAGGACAGCCAAATATTGCGAAAAATTGGCTCAGTGTTTTGTCCAGTGAAATTGATAGCAGTACTGCCAGTCTTTCTGGACTGTAGAGTCTGGTGTATCAGCCAGACTCTGTGACTGGAATATTCTCCTTGTGTGAGGCCCAACTTGTCAGAATCATCCTGAAGGGGAAGGATTTATCTTTTACTAAGTTCAGCAGGGGCTGAGGAATATTTAGTGCCTTGCTAAGTCTGATGAGCAACCCTCATTTTGTTGCTACTGACCAAGTGTTGGAACTTGAACTAATCGCAAAAAACAGAACTTTGGGTATGGAGTAGTGTGGGATGTCATAGACAGACTTGCATAACTGTGCAAAACATCTGATTTGTCACTTAAATGTTCAAGCCATTTTCATGAGATTTGCAGTTTTTTAGCAATTGTATCAGCATACAGCTGCCAGTTGCTCAGGGTTTGCTAATTGCATTCCAGATTCTGGAAACCCATGCCAGACGCTCAGCTTCAACAAATATCTTGCTGACTTTGCCTCTATGACTAAGAAATCTTTACTTGGAGAGACTGCCTTCATACCATGAAACAACATTGCTCATGCTCTGCCCATCTGTTGAGAATGTCCGACAGAATAAATACACTACTAGCGTTTGATAGAGAAGCTTTCCTTACACTGGAGTCTCTGGAGTGATTGACAGAACTGCAGAGACTGTCTTTATTTCTGTCTTAGAAAAGGTGGGTAAATCAGTGAAACAATTGAAGGCCATCTCCTTTGAAAGAAATCTTCAGGGACATAAAAGTTATCTTCCTGAAGGAGAAAAGAAGGAGAGAGAAGGGTTATTGATGAGGTCAAGCAAGGTTGAAGGGTGGGAAGAGGTTGTAGGATCTGTGAAAGAATTTCATATATATGAGATCCACTGGATCACTCGCCAAGTTGAGTCATACTGAAAATTTTCCTAAAGAAGGAGGGCAAAATAGTACACCCGTTCCTGTCATTCACCTGACTCCTTCAGGGCAAACACAGATCTTGGACACAAAGCAGCAATCCAAAATGAACTGGCAATGGGTTAGACATTTTGAAATGACAGTGAAAAAAAAATGGGGTTAGCAAAGGTCAACATGATCCAGATCACATTTCAATACCTGTTTCCATAGAATCTTCCATTCAAACTACTCCTGGTTTCCTCCACAAATATTTCAGGACGAAGTGATATGAACCCTTTGCCAGGTCTATACTCTGTAGGAAAATATATTTAGCTGGTATTATTTCTTTTTTGGTATTTTAACAAGATTAAAGAGAGAAAAGCGTAGGAGAGAAACAGAAGGGTGAAGGAGGAATGAGCTATTCAATGAATTAATGGTGGCCCACAGGATCTTTTGTCTTGCTGCTTAGAATTAATTTACCTTTGGTAATTTTTAGCTAGGCTTTGTAAGCCTCTTCAAGAGAATTCAAGCAGGAAATCAGAACTGCCATTCAGACTGAACCTATCATCTGAGGGCTGGGATATGTATAGGTGCAAAAATTTGACTCCTGTCAGTGAGGAGGAAAAATGAAGACTATAATTTACAGTGCTCTAACTATGGCATTCTTTGTAAGACTAATGAAGACAAAAATGACAAAAATCTGTTAAACAGGTTTCAATCTATAGCAAGTACCCATGGGCAATCTTACAGCTGAAACTATTTTTTTTTCCAAAGGTAAGACTACTAAGATATAAGGATTGATTCTATTACTATTCCAAGGTTTATTATTATCCTCTTCACATTTATTATTATTATTATCATCCTCTTCACAAAAATCAAATTCCCTTTAGGGCTTCATTTTTCTCTTGGCCTGAAGATTCTTTGACTTCTCCAATGTTCTATAAACATCCTGTCCTATAAAGACTTAGTCCTATGATGGTACAGTACTGATAGCCTCCTACCCTTGCAAAGACCCTGAGTACAAATCCATAATGAAAGGACTACTAGCAAAGCTAGTGTTAACTAGTGTTACCCTGATGTTGTCCTATTTCTTTGGAATTATGACATGGATGAATTTGGGCTCCAGAGGAAGGGTGAGAAGATAAACAGCTGAGTTTTAGTCAGTTAGTTAGAACTCTGGACTTATTTAGGCAACTGCTAGGCAGAATCTCCTGGGAGGCTAAAATGAACAGCAAAGTTACCCAGAAGAGTGGGCTGTTTTGAAAGAGAACATTTTGAGAGCTCACAAAAAAACTCTCACTTCACTGGAAGACCAGGAATTTCAGCAAAAGACTTACCTGGTTGTGTATGCATAGGAGGTGGAAAAAAGTATAGGTAGCAGAAGAGGAGTACAATAGCATTGCACAGGCTCTTAGGTAGAAAATCTGGAAGATCAAAGAGAAATTGAAGCTGAGACTAGGGACATAAGAAATAATTCTTGTTAGAATTTAGGGGTAATTAACAAGGAAACCTAAACACCTGAAAACAACAAGCAAGGAAAATTTTGGATCTATTGGTGAGTACAAGAGACAAGATAGTCTGATGCAGGAGAGTTAGGCATGCTATACTGTGGTTTTGGAAGAAGAGAGTCAGCTAGCACTGCAAAATAATGGAATGGGTCCTGCTTATACCCACTGGATGGCATTGCTCTAATCCATGGGGCCAGATGTGATTCATCCAATGCCGCTGTAAGAAATGGACTTCAAGGCTGCTGTCTGTCAACTATGCAGCATCATAGCAGTCAGTTTACATTTGTTGCTGATAGTTGGGAAAAAAAAGGTAACACTACATCATTTTTAAAATAAAGAGAAAGACAACACTGAGAACTATAGGTGGGTCAGTCACATGTTACTCCCTGGAATGTTTGTGTAGTACAAAGTTTGTAATCCATTTCCAAACTCATGAAGGATGAGGTGTCAGGAATAATCACTGCAAATTTACCCATGCCAAATTATGTTTGACCAACCTGATTACCTTCTAGGATGTAAACAAACAAACAAACAAAAAACCAAACAAACAAAAAATTCAACCAAACAAAAAAACTTGTTTCTGCAACTGGAGCCCCACAGCACTGATGACAAGTAGCACAGCCAGGGGGAAAGTCCCTAGACTGCCTCTTTGGGAGGATACCAGCTAGAGAGGAATCGCTTGCCTGTGTGTCTTAAATACGAGCAGATAACAGTTTTCCATAGCTGATATTCCAAATGGTGTTGTTCTGTCTCTGTCAAATCACTGGCTCCATTCTGCACTAGATCTAGGATCTGTGTACGGTAATCTACTGCCCGGTGCAGACTCCTACTATTGACGGAGTTTCTGCCATCTGTTGCAAATTTTTCCATGTCTTGGCATTCGAGGGAAATCATGTGCTGAAGATGTTGTCCAAATGCTTTCCAAACCCAGATTATGTTTTCTGTAATATCTCTAAACTTTAGCTGTTCTCACTGAACCAAAGAATCACTGAAGTTGGAAGGAATCGCTTAAAATTATCTATTCCAACTCATTTTTGACTAGTCATTTTTAGTGCTGATTAAAGCTTTGAAAATTCTTGGTATTGGAGATACTTAGAAACTTTAAATTAGTTCCTTTTTTTATAGTAGATTGATTTTTCTGAAAAAAGTTATATTTAAAGTCATTTATTTGACATTGCAGGTAGCTGGAAGATTGTGAAAAAAATGAAAATGTATGTCTTTAAACTACCAAGACTTCCACTGTATATTTGGATCTTGCTTCTCTTATTCCAATTGTTTTCAATGGGTCGTGTCTCAGACCTTTAAGAGATATTGACAATGGGGCCACTATGCTAAATTTTGATTTTGTTCATTTTCAGCAGCTTATCAACTTCTTTCTTGAGGATGCTAATGCTGGGAAAATCTTGATTAGGATCTCATACTAGGGGGCTTCTGCCATCACCATTCTACTTCTTCTGAGGGATAGAAGACAGAATAGGTCCCTGTGGGGTGAAATAGGTTGTCCTGTACTGTGAAACTTTATTTGAACAGAGTTTGATATTAAGAGTTTGCTTTTTAAGAAAGGTAAGGAAAACTGAAAAAATGACTTAAAATCAGTTTTTGACTTATTGCAGATTATACATTGTTATTTTTTGACAAAGGCAAGTTAAGAGAAAGAGAGAGAGAGAAAGAGAGAGAAAGGAAGGAAGGAAGGAAGGAAGGAAGGAAGGAAGGAAGGAAGGAAGGAAGGAAGGAAGGAAGGAAGGAAGGAA
>JAWLRI010000061.1:210645-239414 GCA_034781795.1 Crypturellus tataupa | reverse complement strand
AGCTAGCTAGTAAGCAAGGAAGGAAGGAAGGAAGGAAGGAAGGAAGGAAGGAAGGAAGGAAGGAAGGAAGGAAGGAATACGATGAGAGGAAATGGAAAGTAATAACTGAACATTCCTTGGTCTCTCAATTAATTCCTTGGATTTCTCTCTTAATATTCTACCTTTCAGCAAGCCTTCCAGATATTGGCCACCTCACAAATTAAGCCACTGTAGAACTTATACTCCATCTGTCTCACCTGTTTCTGCAGTTCTGTATCCAGACACTCAAATTATTGATATAGAAGCAAGAACTTTTAGATCCACTTCTGAGGTCTTTTTCATTCTCATAGAATAAATTAGGTCCTAGCCCCATTTCAGAATGTTTTCTGAGTCTGTGAAAATCATGCTGCTATCTTGAATCCTGAGGCCACAAAGCTCAGTCCTTGAGCATTGTGTAAAAGGCCATATGGCTGTGTGTGTCCATTACACACAATATGAAAGAGCAGGCTTGAAGTATAAACATGAGTAACAAAGATGCTAATTGTACAGAAAGTTAGCTAGCTCCTGTTGGCTGAATTTATCCTACAGCCCAGGATTTGGATTATTTGACAACTCTGGTGCCAGGGCAGTCCCACTGCTGTCCATGTGATATTACCCTTGCACAGGATTCATACGTGGGTCACTCAAAATCCTTATGTTGGCTAGTCACACCTCTAGCATTTCCAACAACTGGTTGATCTTCTTCAATATGATATCATGGAGGACTTTTTATAAACAACTATTCAGCTTTATTTGAAATATGAGAAATGGGACAGATTGTACAAGGAACAAGGCAAGATAGATCATTTCTTGGGATGCTCATATTGGCCAGAATCTTGTTACAGCACAGTCTGATCTGTATAGGTTTAAATTCACAGTGACAGGAGCAAAGTTTGAACTAATTATTCACAGATTATTCACAGATGATTCACTTTTCTGAGAAGAGGGAAAAAAAAAAAGGGAAGTTAACAAGGAGACTAAAACATTTCCTTTAGAGCACGGACATACTTCACTAGAGAGTTTATTTTTCCATGTGCTCATTCTTCTCATGTTAGCTTTTTGAATAAGCACATGCGTGTGTGCATGAAATACCTTCAGAAAGGTATCAAAAAAAAAAAGATTACTGCTTTCCAATTTACCTGATTACAGCCAGTAAGAAGGATTACTCATTTCATACACTATTTTTTAAATCTTAATGAGGATGAATCACAGCTTTCAAAGAAGAAAAATGTCAGGCAGGCTATTCTTTCTTAAAAAATTTCTAAAGAATTCGATTTTAAAAAGCAAGGTCATCTGTTGCTTGTCAGAAATTAGGGAAGAAAAGTAGGTAGGGTAAAAAATATTAATATGCCACTTTGCAATAGAGAGAAAAGAGAAAGATGGAATTAAAAGGACTATTGATGGAAACTATTGATGATTATTCATCTATCCAACAAAGCAATGTGGTAAATTATATTTACCAATCAGAAATAGAGTCATTAAGGAGAAAAAAATGTTAAAAATATATTGTCCTTTTTAGATAGATCAAAAGAAAGAAAGAAAGCCAAAATATTTTTTTCCGAAGTACTGACAATTCAACTGAAGGAAAATGTGAGCTTACTTATGGATGCTACAGTTTATGAATACTAGAGTCAAAAAATGCATTTTTCGAAGAATGTGCCCAATATGTTTTGTCAAGGGAAGAAGTTAAGAAAGTCATAAAACATGTAGACAGGAAAGGTTTTCTACATACATGACTGCCTTCATAAAACAGAAGCTGGTGATCAACAAATGTGCAGCTATATTTCTTTGACATTGCTTGCATAAGAACAGCTTTTTTCTAACTATTGTTCAACAAAATATGTAGCTTTCCTTTTTTTTTTTCTCTCTGTAAATCAGGCTATAGTCACACAAATCTTTGCCTGAAAGCAACTGCAACTTTTGTAGTTCAAGCTTCAGCCTAATGACTTTATTCCCACTCCTCTATTATAACCATTTTAATAGTACAACTGTTTGTGCTGCTGCTTAATGAAGAAACTTAAGAAAACATTCTAACTGCAAAGTAACTATTTTGTTTTTTTCTGATGTCAGAGTCAGTTCCTAGAGTTTCTCCAACAAAAAGAGCTCTGTTGACATAGTATATGGAACATTCCTAGGGAGGAAAATAGCAGACAGCAACAATTTCCCATTAACAAAGCATTATGCTTTCAAGAGTATTGTGTGAGATACTCATGGGTTTGAGAAAATCAGCTTTGCAAAGGTATGAGACTTTTGGTCCATCTGCGACACATTCCTTGGGTGACAGTAAAACAGTTGAGCTTTGAATATAGTAGATCATTTTTACTAGAAAGGAACACATTTGCCCGTATTTGTATTTGTGCACACATGTGTATGTGTAAAACTTCATCTTATGCAAATATTCCACAAAATATAGAATAAACACATATGTGTTTAGTAGGGAATAAGTGAAAAATGTCTCCATATCAAGTTACGTTGGGAGTAAGCATATTCTTATTGACTACTCTTCTAGTTTATGCCAAACTCTACAGACATTCTTTTCAGTTCTGAGACAGGCAAGTGCAACCCTCCTGCGTAGTGCAGTGAATAAAAGACCGATTAGTTTTGGGCTGCTCCCTGCAAAAATCTCGAGTGCAACATACCCAGAGCCACTACATTATGGAGTTGCTGTAGCCTAGGGACCCCATCATTGACAAGACCAGACAAATGGGTCCAAGCCCAGATGGAGGTCTGTGGCCAGCGGTGTCCCACAAGGGTCAGTACTGGGGCCAGTGCTGTTCAACTTGTTCATCAGTGACTTGGACAAGGGCACAGAGGGCACCCTCAGCAAGTTTGCAGAAGATAGCAAACTGCCAGGAGTGGCCAACACTCCCAAGGGCTGGGCTGCCATTCAGAGAGGCCTAGACAGGATGGAGAGTTGGGCAAAGAGGAACCTTATGGGGTTCAACGAGAACAAGTGCAGGATCCTGCGCCTGGGCAGGAATAACCTCAAGCACCAGTACAGATTAGGGGTTGACTTGCTGTAAATCAGCTCTGCAGAGAGAGATTTTGCAGTCTTGCTTGAAAACAAGTTAACCAAGAAGCAGCAATGTGCCCTCGTGGCCAAGAAGGCCAATGGGATCCTGGCCTGCATGTGAGGAGGAGCATTGCCAGCAGGTCAAGGGAGGTGATCCTGCCCGTCTGCTCAGCTCTGGTGAGGCTGCACCTGGAGTAGTGGGTGCAGTTCTGGGCTGCCCAGTACAAGAAGGACTTTGAGCTTCTAGAGAGGGTGCAGCATAGAACAATAAAGATGATTAAGGTACTGGAGCATCTATCATATGGGGAAAGACAAGGCAAGCAGGGTCTGTTTAGTCTGGAGAAGAGAAGGCTGAGAGGAGATTTGATGAACATACTCAAGTACCTGAGAGGTGATTGTGGGGAGGATGGGGCCAGGCTCTTCTCTGTCATGGCTGGTGACAGGACGAGGGGTAATGGGTGTAAGTTGAAACCTAGGAAGCTTAATCTCCATATGAGGAACAGCTTTACTGTGAGGGTGACAAAGCCCTGGAACAGGCTGCCCAGAGAGGCTGTGGAGTCTCCTTCTCTGGAGATGTTCAAAACCCGCCTGGATGCCACCCTGTGCTATGTGCTCTAGGCATCTTTGCTTAGGCAGGGCGATTGGACTAGATGATCTCTAGAGGTCCCTTCCAGCCTTAATCATTCTGTGATTCGGTGTGATTCTGTGACAAGGGAAAGGACACTACCATAAATATATAGATATAGTGGAGCATTTCCCCGCAGAATAACTTCTTAATGGATGTAGTGTTACTAACCAGTGTGGTGGTTTAGTACTCTATACCTACTGATAAGCACACGGTTATTGGGTAGAGCAATACAGCTTTGGTTATAACTCTGGGCAGGTGTTGTTCTGAGCAGGTATAAAAGAGAGTCAACCACATACATTTGGTGTAGACTTGGACCAATCTCCAGCAGGCCTGTGGACCTGAGAATCCAATTGCCAGTGGGGACACCACAATGCCAACAGCACAGAGAAGAAAAAATGTGGAGAAAGAAACCAGAAGGATAGCCCATAAATGTCTGCATGCCATATAGCTGTTTGCTTGAGAAAATGGGGAAAACTAGAAGGGAGGCCCTTGAGGACAAGGCAAGAGTGCATCCATAATTTAGCTGTAGAGCTCTAATATGTATATATATATATATTTCAGTTCTATTTCTAGCTTTACTATACTTTCAGCTCTGTTGAAACTTCTTATCACTAGTAAATTCTCACACTTGATAGATGACAATGTCTGAAATTCAATACAACTAACCCCAGAAACTGAAAGAATCTCAGACACCCCTCTAGTGGTCACCAAAATCAGGAATAAACCTCGAAGGCATTCTCTTTATCATGGTGCCAGATGCACAGGGGATCGCTTCTCCTATGCATGCCATATGTCGCGTTAGCCAAACCTTATATCACCTTGTTACACACATATGCAATAAATTTCCCAGAATGATCATGCATAATCATTCTGTGAAAGTGCAGAGAAGGCAGTTGATGCTATTTCTTTAGCTTATATGTACTTCAGAGTATATTAATCCTATTTTTATCAATATGTTTAATTTTTGCAATGAATTTTTGATAGTTGTTATGTTTAAAATATTGATGCTTTCCAGAATGTTGTTCTTCTGTAGGACATATTTGATGCCTTTCAGATATTAGTTGTCTAGGCAGAGAACCATCTCCATAAAGTCTCAGTTTTCAGATCTTATGTCACTGAGTTATCTCACACACAGCCAAATGTAGCTTGCGAATACTTATTTTTCACATGTACCTATGCATCAGTTCTTCTCTATTTTAACTATGTTCCTTTTCTTGAATGGATTAAAAAAATGGAGCAATTTGAATTTTATTTGAACTTTTGTTCTAGCTGTATCACTGAACAAATGGAAGCAGCTTCTGACCAATATACATACCAAAGGACAATGGCTGCAGGTGTCTAAGGGATATTTTCAAGAACAATGATTATATATATAAAAAAGGAATATCTAAATCTGGTTACTGAAATTGTATTCAACCATCTAAATAACTATCCCAATCTTTAAAAAGTCAAATGACTGACTTAATTCCTAAAATATCTCTGAAAAACAACCTGTCAAATTATGGTTTGCATATCAAATCAATGTATTGTTTCAGGCATTTAGGTTTCCAGCTTTATAGCTACTATATTTGACAGCTGAATGACATTAAGCAACTGTGGATTCATGAGAAATGATACACCTCACATTACATTTCACTTGAGTTGTTCCCTCTGTACATCTCTTTCCATCAATTACATCTTTTCTGCCATGTGTTATTCTAACTTTTTCGGTGAAATTCTGGGTATTCCCTGCAGCAGGAATTCACTTTTTCCCCCTAGGTGAAGAAATGGTAATATGCCAATGAAAACAAGTTCTGCAGCCATTTGATAATTTTGCCCTTTGGAAAAAAATACTTTAAATCTTGGAGAACTTTTCATCTTCTCACATTCAAGTTGGTTTTAGTGCCCTTAAGTGTTTTACCAGTGCTGTCTTGAAAACACTCATCTTTCTCTCATTTTCTTTCTCTCTCTCCCATGATCCAGGTTTTTTCTCCCTGCTCTAAAGCAGAACAGTTTTAACTGGTCATCCAAAAAGCTTTTGTTTATTGTTGTCTTTTCTTTCCAGAAGTCACATGGGTATTTTGAAGATTCTACAGCTTTCTGAACTTGTGGAGCCTAATGAATTCAAGAGTGACATTTTAAATCAAAGCAAAATATGAAAGAAATTCTTCTGCTTGTCTAGCACAGTATCAAATAAGTGCATAAATGTAGCCTCTTACATGAATTACTAAAAGTTATTAGTTCATTATTGGCCATTGGCTCCCAAACTAAAGTAAATATTTCAGTCATTAACACCAACAGAAAAATGAGACATAAAAACATGCCATGTAAGAAAAAGAGTGCAGAAACTGGAAACATACATTTTACCAAAGTTTGTTAAATCTAGATTCAAAGCACATTTTGCAACAGAAGTATACTGAGGATCTATTTCTGTAATCAAGATTCCCACTCATACTTACGAAACCATTTACTGATTCATCTCCTTAAATTATTTAATATAAGAACTGAGGATCTGGACTATAAGAGCAGAAGGCAGCAGAGGGCACCAGAGCTTAAATTTATGTTCCGTTTTTCATGGGCATATTCGAAATCGTAATGTTACCAAGTTGCTCCTTAATTGTAGGTCTATCTAAACTCTGCAGGTGATATGCAATGTGATATGAACAGGATGTCTGGCAGTTAGCACCCAGAACTGGGCAGGATTTAAGGCATTTTTTCTTCACCTCATTTCATTATTATCTTGCTCTTGGCAGTTCCTAACATAAAATATATTTGGCTTTTCCTAACATAAAATATATTTGGCTTTTCCATCAAACTCAAATTCTACTGTATAGGCTAAGTATATAAACACTAAACACTGCATGGTCCAATCCATATTTAAGCCCAGCCCAATATTTAAGAGTTGGGAGCAGTATGGCAAGGAACACTACAAAACCATCCAGTGATCGACAGTCTCCTGCTGTGATATGACCGCAGATGCCATGACTCTGACAGGACATGCTGGTTTAACATTACTGATGAATCGACATCCATTGAGAATGATCAAAGACCCTTACAAAACATTACGTGACATACGCAGGAGAACCACCATTCTGAGAGACCTAGCGGACTATTTAGTGTTGGGAGTGCTAGGCCACCTCATACAAGGAGTATTCTTGTTTATCTTTTGCATTGTTTTATGTTATGTTTTGATTCCATTATGTTACACACACCCTGTCCTTACATTGCAGGCCCTCCTGAAAATTGGGACATCCTGTTACTAGCTTTCCATCGTGGGACTGGATTATATGGGAAAGTATAGAAGAATATTGAGGAGATAGGTGATGGAGGCTAGCCAGACCGTTCCATGGGAACAGGAGCAGCAACAGGGCATGCAAACTCACACCTGACAGCCCCACACCTGAGCTTTGAATCAAGATTGGTCAGGAATTCGGTGTGCTTACCGTGCATGTGTATAGTACATATCACCACCTTTAGTGCGCCTCCCGCCATCCTCCCTCACAGTGACTGATACTCAGACGTGCCAGAACTCTCCTGCCTCTTCATTGCCCCCATCGGGAAATCACTGGGGAAGCCCCCACCCAGGCGCAGAGGTACTAAATGCACCATATGGACCACAGCGAGCCTTGTGTTTGTGCGCCTGCCCCTGCCAGGAGGCCATGCGGCATCCCTGCCTGGCTCTGACAGTAACGTAACCCCTCTCCTTTGCTGATAGCCTAGGCTTCCTGAACAGCCTGAATGTCCTTACGAGCACGTTCCTGCTGTGTGGTACTCTGCCAGGTTTCTGTGATTCTGATCCTGTCATAGCAACGTAGCTGCACATGATCTTTCAATCCCTGCAGTACAAAAGGATAAAGTTATTATAAAACTAGTCTGATGATTATTATTATTATTTAGAACGAAGCATCACGTGGAAGCATCATTTTCTATGGAAGATAGACTTTTATGTACATGCTGGGGAGGGTTGTTTTTTTTGTGAGTGTGTATGTGTGTCAAAATGTAAAGCATGTCACGTTTGCACGTCAAATGTAAGAATGAACCTTCATGCTTCTCCATACACTTTAAATGGTCTATTTTGACAGAGGTAACTATCTCAACAACACAGTTCTTGCAAGATCTGTTAAGTAATGTATGCTTCTGCTGACACTAGTCAACAATAAGTTCTGCCTGTATTAGATAAAAATGGGTTGTACCATAGAATGACGCTTGCAACTAGGCTTTTTAGTGACAGTGCAGGCTTTGGGGAATTGCCTGTGACCATCTTCAGAATGCTTGAAGTAAATTTTAAATTACTGGGCAGTGCTGAATTCCAGTGCTTTCTCTGTATGGGTTTAATGAAAACAGACTTGAGGTTTTCATTTGAAAGTTATGACTGGTATCTGAACTGTTAGTAATAAAGCAAGACAGATGGATAGGAGATGCTGCTCCTTTATAAAATAGGCAAATCTTTAGGCAATCTGAATGTATTTATACAGGCTTCATATATACTTCCTTTGTTCAAGCTGGGATATTGTAGACCTAACATTTCTTCCTTGGCTCTATCAAAAATCTGTTATAACTTTGTTTTAGAGTTTAATTTAACAGTACGTGAATTGTGGAGAAAGGGTTCTTTTTTAAAAGGTACAAGGCAAAAGCATTTTGATGTGATAATGACTAGGATTTCCTGCCCCATGTACCATACTTAAGAGGAAGTTGTAATATGTGCATTGACTGTAGCATCCAGCTGATTACTAGTGGCTAGGAAATGCTTGACTGTGTGTCAATATCACTAAATCATAATTTAAAAGAATAATTATTTTTGTATTACCAGTTTGGTTACTGTCCTTGTATTTTATTATCGTATGTAGCACTTTCCAAACTTGCCCCAATCCTACACATCCCTCCCTCCACTCATAGACCTTTTGCTTCTATGAGTTCAGTTCAGAGGTCAGTGTGCACAGTCTGTATCACTGCTTTTAACTGGATTTTTTTTCATTAATTTTCCATGTTAACATGAGGGGAACTACTCATGTAATTGAAAAAAAACCCACACCAGCTGTGGTTCTATGACAACATAAGCAAGTCAACAGTACAGCATTTGTGTTTCTTCTCTTATGCTGGCCTCAGTTCTCATCTGCCTCTCTGGCAAGGCAGTTCAGGGAGCTTAAGATGGCAGACTTGCGTCCTGAGGCTGCACGATAAGATGAGCCAGTGAAAGGGAAAAGGTGGACATATGCCTGAGGCCAGGAGGGAAGGTAGAACTGTAACATCCACAATTTTGGTTCATGCTACAGAAACGCAGGAGTTCCCCAGATTTACACCTGTGTGGGTAAATGGCTGTAATGAGCCAAGCAGGCATGAGGCTCTGAAGTGCAGGTGAATTACATTTTTGGTACTGTGAAAATGAGGTGATGGAGATGAAACAAAACTTCCCAGCAACACTGCTATATCCTGGACCTTTCCCAGCTCTTGGAAGCACAATCAACCTTGTTTTCTCCAGGGCTGTACTGCTAGAGAAAGTCATAAATCACTTCACTGGTCTGCAGAGCCTGCTGCTTAGCACTAAGTAAGTAGTGGTCTACTTGGTGTGTGCCCAGAGCCAAGGCGGCTCCTCAGTATTTCTGCGTTCATTTTTCCTTTCCCTTCCTCACTGGGTATATCTTCCCTTAGAAACCAGCCTAGATACCAAAGTTGAATGCCAGGTTAGGGGCTTGATCACGCTTTCATATATTCATTCACAGATAAGAGAAATCAGTTTTTAGTGGGAAGAAATCTTTCAATAACTGTTGAAAGAACACGGCATGTTTTTATTTTCTGTGTGTACTATGGTACAATCAGATATGCAAACACCATTTACCAGGAGGAGACAAGGTTACTGGTCTGAACAAGCGGTCACCTACGTATGTCTTTTTCGGAAGGGGCCCTGAGAAAGTCCTTTCAAATCAGATTCCTTTTGTAAATTTAAAAGGCATTTCTTGCATGTTAACTTGACTATTCATAGGACACAGCTCTCAAAAAAAAAAAAAAAAAAAAAAAAAGAGATGAAGAGATGTACTAAATTAGACTACCATCAAAACAAGTTTCTCATCAATAATAACCATAGCAATTTCATTCTTTCAGGACAATTCCAAAGCTACATTTGTAAGGCTGCTTCGGTGACATATGAACTGGTACTGCCAAAATGAACTTGCCATTTTCTTAGAATTTCCATTCAGAACCACTCACTGTCCCATGTAGCATCAAGCACAAATTTCACACACAGACTGAAAAATTATCTTTCAGTCTTGTGCAAAAAAAGAATCACCTTGGAAGTTTAGTTCTTGATACTATGCTTGACTGAAATTTTACTGAATATTGTTGCATCATTGCGTCCTTTCAACATGTAAAACATGCCAGCTGTAGAGCAAATAAGCATGAAGGACAAGTTAATGTGGGAAGCATTCTAATCACAAAGAGTCATTTTAAAACTACCAGCATGACAATGTACTTGGGGAGCTCAAAAGAGCCAAAAAGAAAGAAAGAAAAAAAAAAAAAGATAATGAAAATGAATGTACTTCCTCCTGATCATGTCAACAATGTCACCCCAAATGGTTTGTCCCTTAAGCCTTATCCATAAGAATCACAGAATGATTGAGGCTGGAATGGACCTCAAGATCCTATAGCCTGTTCTGTCTATGGAAGAAGGGTCATCTAGAATACCTTGCACAGGATTATATCCAGGCAGGACAAGAGGTTGCCTCATAATCATGTCTCATGCTGCAGAGAGGGCATGTCAAAGGATATGCAGTGCTATATCCAGAATGATCCTAGGACAAGTGTCTGTTTAGCCAGGACTAGCCCTCACAGTCTCAGCCTCTGGAATGACCTGAAATTTGGCTAAAAACTAGGGCTAGGTTAGGGATAAGAGAGGGAGAAAGGCTAGAGGATTTGTGCAGACACAGGCTAGAAAGAGCATGCCAAGGGAAACGGAGTGCTGTATCCAGATCCCTTCTAGGATTACATTTACCTTTGGGCCAGTACTAGGCCTGCTGGCCTTCAAATCCACCTGAGAATGCTGAGTCCTTACAGTTTGGAGGAAGAGAAAGTCTACAGAGTCCCATGGTTAGAAATAGCATGCCAAAGGCAACATGGTCCTATATCATTATTGGCTTTAGGGCATCATGTGCCATTCAAACAGAATCAGGCCTGGTGGGCTCATCCTACAGACCCACATGAGATTTGGGTGAGCAAAAAAAAAAAAATAATGACAGCAAATTTACAGACACCTTTGCTTTGAAGTGGTTTTCAACCTCCTTTAGGAAGGAGTGGCTCTTTCAAGGTCTTGTGCCACTCATTCTTTCTTCTAGGAGCAGCCAGCAAACCTTGAGAAGGAAGACACTTTATTAAAGTTGATAAGTGTATTGAGCATGCATATTAGGCTCAAAGTTTGCCAGTACGTGTGTGTATGTGTGTGTATAAAATATTGAACAGAAAAAAACCAAACGAGAATGCACTATCTACATTCTATGCAGAATGAGGCCAGGAAGTAGTTGTGGAATTTACTGCCCTAAAGCCTAAGATGAAGCACCTGGGTTTTTTTTTTTTTTTTTTCAAAAGCAAGTGCAGAACAACTTAGCCATTACTTTAAGCAGAGAGGGGTAGAAGCTCTTCAAATGGTATCTTCCACATCTTGCATCTGCTCTAGTCTGTCATGCAGTTGCAAACAATAGCAGATGCCATTGCAGTCATTCCCCCCTGCTCCATAACAGCTGGATGAAATTTTAACAGCTCTGAATTTACATTATAGATCTCTACCTTCCTAACACTCTGAAGTAATGTTTAGACCACTGCTTAGGCTGTAAAATAAATCCATTGTGCAGTGATTTAACACTGTGATTTAGTCCTCAAGCATTTATTCACTTCCCCTCTCTCTTTGAGGAAGGAAATACTTTAATCGAAAGAAAAAAAAAAAAAAAATGAAAATCACTAGCCTAATTGTTCCACTTGAGTTAAACAGAATTTCCCCTGAGGAAACTATTGTTTCCCATGAAGATAGTGAGTGATCTGCAAAATATCTGTCTCAGGCTCATAAATCAGAGATACATGTTCTGCTTCAGTTCCCCATACAGGCAAGGAAACCTTGAATAATACAATATTTGTTTTAATATTAATGTGAATTTATAATAGCTTTATTTACACAAAATATGTAAATATTTTGTAAATAAGTAGATACAATATATGCATGTCGTATGCTGTAGAACCAAAGCAATGGTTACCATGTGGGAGATGCTCAACATCTCTCCCCCAAAATGTAGCCCTTGCGGCAGTGGTTCAGAACGACCACTCAGAATTCCACAAGTCACAGCAGCCTTCTGGTTACCTTGTCCCAGTGCTCATAGGCCCTTGCTCTCTTCAATGTGAAGGAGAAAAATAAAATACTCCCAATCACAGGTTTCTCCATATTGTTAACACTCTCCTTATTTCTTCTTAGTGGCAGAGGAGCTAGGCAACACCTCACACTCAGCAGCAGTTAGAGGACCTCCTAATCCTCTCACTGTTCAGACAGCATAAGGCTTTATGTTCTACTTCTTCCACATTCAGGCACAGCAATTTTGGTAGTAGCGGTACTTGCGACACAAACTCCACTTCACCACACCGAAAATTCCTCAGCTGTAGTGGAGCTAGAAGTGGAAGGAGAAAAGCTGTTAACAACTCTGCACAGGGCTCCTGCTGCCTTCTCACACTGTGAAAGTTTCTGGCGGCAGGAAAGCGAAGGCCTGGCAATAGCTGCCTGGCATCTGCTAAACCACAGAGGACAGGAAGATAAATGAATGCAATATGAAAGCAGATTAATGCATTTGGCCACAACGCTTCCGACTTGGAGGAAATAGATTTTTTTTAATAGTATGAATCACTGAACTGTGCTGTTCAGCTAGCTGATGCACTGGGCCATGTAACATTTCCACCAGCAGCACCAATGGCCTTACAGACTGATCTCCAAAAATGATGATCTCCAGAAGATGTCATCCCAACAGCAGAGCATCCTCTGGTGAACATAACAATTCCATCCCTGCAGTGCCTGGACTTGAACCAAAGCAGTAGGGTCAGCACAAGCAGCTTGAGGAGATTGTCTGTTTCACACAGTAACTTCCTTTGCACAGCTGTGGCAGCATGAGCCCAGGTACCAGCAGCTGTCAATTCAAAACTCTTAAAGACTCTAAATTCTGGGATCACAGTGAGGATTCCCATTCTGCTAAGACCTCTTAGAGCTACTCTGCAGAATTCATAATACCACAGAAATCCTCCAAAGTTCTTGTTTCATGAAGAGTGAGGGCCACTCCTCCCTTCCTTCCCAAGCTGAGCAATACACAAGCCATAGTGCTTACCAGGCTGCAGGATCTTGGAGGGCTTCCTGTCCAGGCTGAAATCCAGGAGGATAGGGCGACAGATGAGGGGACTCCTACACAGACTCCTTAGGTAGCAGGCGATATGATCCTCAGTTTCCTCTAAACACTGAGGAAGGAGATGGATCACTACCAGTGAATTTGTGAAGAGCGGCAGAATACCACAGGAATGCCCGTAGCAAAGTGGGGAAAACCCAGCCCAACTGAGGCTCAGTGCCAGTAAGTCACTGCCACAATAAGCTACTCACCCCTGTGCCAGTAGCTTCCCCATGCTGGACGGACACTCTGCCTCTACTCAGCACAGAGCTCTGCAGAGCCTCCCACTCAAGGAGGCCCAGACCAAGCACTGCTGCTACGTGCTGGTTCCTACACAGCACCAGCGCTTCACCTGTGCCATCTTCCACCAGCACCCTACAGACAGAACGAACCAAGGAAAAAGTGGAAGGAGGTCAGAAGGACAAGGGCCTGCTCTTTCATGAGAGAATGGATCTAAGTGGAGAGAGAAAGTTTGTTCACACCTGGGAAGAAGTGAACTTCAACATCCACCTTCACTATTCTGACCAAAGCCCGTCCTTGGCCTGCCTTTCCTTCCCGCCCTTCAATGCTGTCATCTTCCCACCTCTTCCCACTTCCAAGCTCTCCAGCGCTTACCGTGCACTGGCTTGTCTCACTCCTATGTGCGATGGACAGGGTGGATTGTGCCGGGTGCACTTCCCCTGAAGGAAGAGTAAAGCTACAGCTGTGTATGGGGGCGGGGTATGTGAGAGAGAAGGCAAAGGTCAATGCTTCTTTTAAGCATCTTAAAGAAAGATGCAATGGATTAAGGATTTCCAATGAGCATCTTGGGAAGTTTGTATGGGGAAAGAAACAGCAGCAAAACCCAACGGCAGTGAATGCAAGGAAAGCAAAACACTAACACAACAGGATTCTCCCCTGAAAACCCTCCCCTTCCCTCCAGCTCTGGCTGCAGCCTTGCCCAATATCAGCTGCACACTACTAACAGTTTGCCATTTTAGTCCCTTTCTATTATACAAGTCCTTTTCATACACTGGAAAAAGAGGTGGTAGAATTGGGAAAGGAACTATTTCTTCTGAATGGTAGCACAAGATGTGTCTGAGCAGAAAACCTGTGCAGCTCCTCCCAGACTATCCCTGTGGCAGCTTGAGTACCTCTTTGAAGATGCTGTTACAAAGCGAGCAAACCCATTGCAGGGACAGAGTCAGTACACAGGACAAGTGGCATAAAATCCGTGCCTGGGGCACATTTTGTAGGTAAAGTTGCAAGTTGGACAGAAACACTAAATTAGGTGATGAAGCTTCTCCTGCAAGACTAGAAGAGATAAGAATGTGACAAACTTGCAGCAGTTGGGACAGTGAAAGGTGGGGACATACCCTAGACTCACCTGGAAGGAAGAGATAAGCGAGAAGTTGGCAAAGACATGATGCTTATACAGCTGGAGGCAATGTATGTGCAATAAACATTCTTGAATCTGCAATATGAGAAGGGTAGATGTCAAAAGAAAAGCTTGTAGAAACCAAGTTACCTAGTCTTATTGGGATGGCTGTTGTGGTATTTTCCTGTAACAATCTGTAATGTTCTAGGAAAATAATTTATACTAAGGGCTGAAGAGACAGAAAAGACAAAGGAGAGAAAAGTGGTAGACTCTTGGAAGAGGAGAGATTAAGAGACAGCAATGGAGGTCAGAGCTGGGACCTGAGTCAAAAGAGAGGAGTACCTTGAGACTTTGCATTCCAAGTTCTGGAAAAGGACCTTGGCCCCAGGGAGCAGACCCCAGAGATGCTCCAAGTAGGTGGCAGCAATGTAAACATCCAGTACAAGAGGGGAGCCACGGGCAACAGAGACACTGAGCTTCACGCTGTGATCACTGGCCAGCAGACTCCCTAAGGGGACACACAACCACAACCACCACGAGCTCACACACAGCCAGTAGGCTAGTCCACCCTGCCCTTGCTCTGCTAGAGGTATTTTCCCTCTCATAATAGAGAGGCCAGCACTGCTCCAGTGACACACACACACACACAGAGCAGAGAGTTTTCCAGCCCTGTGGCATGCCATAGGATGCAGAATCCTGCCATACTTCCAGCTACTCTCAGGTATACAAGCACACTTAGCCAAGTACATTGGCTCCCTAGAATGGAAAGATGCAAAAATTGTTACCTGACATGGGCTGTCACATCCTTACCTTTCTGCTGTAAGAGACTGAGACACACAGATGGCTTCTCATTCTTGGGAGAAGCACACAAAGTCCTCTCCACTATTTCACCAGGGAAAGAAACAAGGGAACCTGTGAATCTGAGAGCAGAACAGAATCAAGGGGCTTTGTCTTGCCTGAAGCCAAACGAGTAGAGAAAGATATGGCCCAGACTGCAGCTAGGAAAGACAGGGGGAACACAGATGAACCCACTTCCCCAGGTTGGCTGCCCATGCCTGGTCCTAGAGCAAGCTACAGACACAGTTCTCCAGCCACGAGAGGCCAACAGAACCCACCTACCCCTCTGCAAGGGAGCCCTAAAACAACAGGTGAGAGTAAAGGCTGAAAAAGGTCATACGCCCATCACAGCACTGTAGCTTAGGGGTGCACAGTAGCTGGGGACAGAAACAGTACAGCTTTCCCCAGAAATACGGCATGAAGCTGTGACAGTCTCACTGTGGTACAGTCCACATTGCTGCCTGTAAGGGAATCTGCCCTTGAGTACATGAAGTATTGCACTCGGCACAGCTTGCTGCATCCTGCCCTGCCCAGGGAGGTCCCTTGATCTTGCATCTACAGGCTCAGTGATTTCATTTTCCATGATGAAATGAAGCAGCCAAAGAGAGGAGAACTCACTTTACTGTGAGGCACCAGTGCAGATTTTGAGGTGTAGGCATATCACCCCAGATTAAACATGCATTGTTAAGAAAAATTTCTAACCCCAGCACTTGTTTGACGAAATTATGTTAAAAAAAAAAAAAAAAAAAAAATCAAAACATCCTCCTTTTGACTGCTGTTCCTGCTTCCATCTTGACTGGATTTTAGTAGTGACCTTGGGCACTCAGTCCATGCTACTAGTAGCTCAAATATTATCTTATTATGTACAGTCTTGTTATCTACAATCTCTTTATTTTCAGAAACTGGAGATCTTCATGTGTGTAGGTAGTCCCAAATGACCCCAGTCAAACAATATTCTCAGAATAGAGAATTCACCCCTGGTTTAATGTGGCACCTCCTCCACTCTCTGAAGCTGAGGTGATCTAACATACCTGTTTCTAAGTATTTCTGGAATGGAAGAAATTCTCTGCTCCACTCCTGTCAGCAGTGACCCTGGTGCCAGCTAGAAGTGAAGGAGATATAGCTATAAACTGCAATAATTTTGAGCCTGTCCTGCCAGTCTCAACAATGACGAGTTCTAAATGCTTAGAACTATTTTATACCAAACAACTGATGCTTCCTTCAAACTATTTTACACCAAACAACTGATGCCTTCCCAAATCAATTCCAAGGCAGGAAAACATCAAGCCCACGGATAGTATCTGATGGAGCTTGCAGGAGAACGGTCTCCTCTACAGAGCATTCTCTATCTTGTTCTCTGAACTAGTTCTGGAGATCATTCATGAAAACTCAGAGCAACAGCACACTGCATACCTGGTGCTCAGTCAGACAGGAGATCCATGTCTCGTGCTGCAAGTGCCAGGTATCTGGCACAGGCAGGCATGTGGGGCAGCACGATCTATTCAGGAATCTGTCTGGCACAGGTGGAAACTGTGCTGGTGGCTGACACAACTTGTCAAACACTTCCAAGTCCTAGAACAGTGAACATGTAAGGCAAAGGAGAAAATCATTCAGGCAAAAGAGATGAAAGTTCTAGAGGAAAAGAGGGTCATTGAGGAACAACAGTTAGAATAGATAGATAAATAGATTAAAAAGAACTCTCACACACTGAACTCACAGCTTTGAGAATTTTAACTAAGCACAGAAGTGAGGCAGATCCTCGGCAAGCTGAGGGTGAACACCAGGCCTCCAAAGAGCTTTGTCACTTCTGTGACTCCTCTCTCAGATGCAAGAATTCTGCAACAGGCAAGACAGCCTTTCCCTTACCGAGCAGTGAGGGACAATGAAGCGATACAGCCCATCCAAGTGCAGAAATGGAAACCATCGCAGTGACTTCCCCATGAAGAGCAGTAGTGCCTGCAGGGCAGAGAGAAAGAAAGAAAGAAAAAAAAAAAAAAAAGAGAGAAGGTGAGAAAAGATGAACAGAGATGTTATCAAACAGATAGGAAACAAACAAACAAAAAAGGTCCCAGCAAAAAACAGCAAACCCTGCAGAGGATGTCTGGTGCAAGAATTGAGGTTAGCATCATCAGGGAACGGCAGATGCCATTACAGCAAATTGACAGAGAGCATACAGAACTCCCTTGGGGTGGCAAGAAGGAAGTTACCTGCATAAACATACATCTGTACCCAAGGCAAAAGACATCCTCTCATTGTGGGTCCTTAATTATCAGACAGGATCCTTCAGGAGCCAGCTTAAAGCCCTATGTATCCCTCCACATTCCTAATTACCCCTATGACCTCACTTCTTGCTGTGCGATGTCTTCTCCTCGAAAGTTGGTCTCCTCCAGCTCTGGAAGATTCACAGTTTTTCTGGGAGGGCTCCAGAGTTGAGGCCTGCCCAACCACAGCACTGTGGCTTGGAAACTGCGCTGCAGCTCCTGCCCTTCTGCATTTTCTTCTCCACGTAGTTGATAATTGCGTAACATAAGACCTTCCTTCTGGGTGACGAAGAACAGACGAGAGATGCAGCTGGTTTTCCCTGTGCTGCTCTGGTCACTCTGACAGTTCTCATTTCTCTCCATATCCGGCTTGGTATTCTCCAATTTTTGCACTTTTGCCTCTGGAATTTCCATCTCAGATGCTGAACCACCATCATCCTTTTTCCTCAGAGAGGAGGTTTTGCTCCTAGGACCATCCTGAATTTGTAGTTCAGGAGCCTGGAGAACTAGTGCATCCTCAAAGTAGAACTGCACATAGACACTGAAACGAGAAGTAGCAGCAGTAACACTCCCTGCTGATCACATGTAGCTTTG
Source organism: Crypturellus tataupa (assembly GCA_034781795.1). Lineage (NCBI taxonomy): Eukaryota > Metazoa > Chordata > Aves > Tinamiformes > Tinamidae > Crypturellus > Crypturellus tataupa. Next base: position 221,329 of record JAWLRI010000061.1, on the reverse strand, counting down.
CAAACCAAGTAACTGCGACTGCCAAGCGGGTATTCAGAAAAAGGCATCTGCCAGCTGCTTTGAACAAAACAGAGAAGACAGATTTATTACTGATACAGATCTCCTGTCCTGTGAGCAGTTAAGGAGTTGCTTTGGTACTGAAATACCATGCTGGTAAGCACTTAACTATAGACCTAAATAAGTGGAATAGTGGAATGATTTTACCTACGCAATGAAAAAAGGCACTCACTTGGTTTTCTTCTCCCTCACATGCTCTAGATTTTCCAGCTGTTTCCAGGAGGGGAAATCACTCTGAAGGAATCTCTCCACTACGAGCTGGTAGGCTTCCACTTGCAAGAGAGCACCTGCAAGCACAACAGAGAAAAGAGATGAGCTAGTAAGAAGAGGGCATACAAAAAGCAAACTTGGTTTCCTCATTTTAAAGCCACAAGGCCAGATAGTGGCAGTTCAGCATCTCTGTACCAAATCTCTTCTTCTTTGTTTTGGACCAGGAGAGTAAAACAACAAAAGCTCAGCCTGCCAAGCTCAGCTTAGCTGGACATACCTATGAGAGCTGTATTGGCAAAGGGGCTCCCATCCTTATGGGATATTACACAGGGAAGTGTGCTGCTCTTGTCCTGCAGGTAGAGGGAGCTGCTCCTGGAGAAAATTCTCAGCACACCCAATAAGATCTGCAACAGAAAGGAAGCTGCAAAGAGCATCAAAGAATTCTCAGCTTTGAAGGCCATAAATCAAAGAGTACATAACAGCAGCCTGAAATCAGCCTGTGTTCAACAGCTCACAGATAAGAAAAGCAGTGTCAACCCCTAAGAGAAATGGGCATGTACCAAATAGGACATCAGAGAGCATACAGGCCAGAAGGGATGGGGACAGCAGGGAGTTCTCAGGACACAGACAATAAAGGCAACAATGCACTTACCACTCGGGGTTGAAAACTTTCTGCTGAGAATGTGCAGTAGGACCAGGCCAGTCTGCGATTCAGCTCCTGAGTGCCCATGTGCTGCACCTCTGAGGGGGGCAGCAGTTGTGATGGACAAAAGTCATCCCAGCTCTTCTGTTTTGCCATGCAGCACAGTTCATACAGAGATGGGGCCTGGTATGGGGGGTCCAGAGTCTTACACTAAGTGTGGGGAGGAAGGGAACAAGAACAAACAAACTGATTTTCTTTCCCTCAAACAAACAGGAAACAGCTTGCAGCCAACAGAGCAGCTGTCCCACCTGCTGCAGAGGACACTGGTGTCTTTTTGCTAGCATTTCACCGTAAATGTCTCTCATTTCTTCTCTGCCCGATACCATTCCTTGCAGTAAGGGGACAAGGAACTTCTCAGCAGCTCCATGGTCTTGGTGCACAGAGCTACGCAACAGTCGCCGGCGTCCAAAGAAACAGGAAAACCTGGGAGGGGGGCAGAAAGAGGGGCATTAGTAGTCCTTGCTTTTTAGGTTTTTTTTTTTTTTTTTTCTCCTCAAAATTCAGGGATTCTTTCAGTTTGTTACAAGCAGATACAGGAACAGATCTAAGGAGAATGCAAAAAGAACATTAAGTTATTAAAAAAAAAAAAAAAGTAATTTAAGTCACACAGACCTCCCTGCATTTTGGCTTAGCTTGATATGATTACGCCTGTTAGATAAACTTGACTTTCTTGCACAGTATGAAAATCAGAAGGCAGAATAAAATGCACACAATTTACTCTCATTCATATTTTCCTTGTAATAAGTTTCTTTCAGAGGGAAAGTTCACTCTTGTTGCATGCCTGGAAGTGGCAACATTGTCAGTCAATAGCTTACTTATAGAAGGTGAAGTCAAATAATAAGACACAGTAACTAATTCATTGGAAAAATTTTGAAGCAAGGGAAAGACCTGGCAATTTCACAGAAAGTAAGTGAAAAAGCACTCACTCCAGAGGCACAACTGCAGCTGTTTTATTACAGAATGTAGTAAAAACTTCACGATGCCAAGAGCATGCAGGAAGATAGTACATTCTTTAAAATGCTATTAACGGACTGAGATTAAATGTTTACCTGTTTGCTTTACAGCTCTAAGAGAGTGGTTACAGTGATTAACCCAGAACACACAAATGTTTTCACTAACAGAACCTAGACACAAACTGATCTAGAGCTGTAGTTCAAACAAACTACAGTGCAGCTGTCAGGGAGAGCGAGCTCTTCAAATGTTCACACTACCAACAATATGGGGAACATCTCAAGGCAGTGTGTACAGCCCTGCTCAGACCTGACTCTTCACAAAAGCCAATACCTAGAGGTCTCATTTCTGACTGTTGATTGTTTCCAGCTCCAGGCATGGTGGCCACCTTGATTTGCCAGGCAAACCAGGTTGGAAGGTGCACATTTACATGCCTACAGGGCTAAGATATTTTAAGACAAAAGTTCTCGGGCAGAAACAGGTGCGCTCGTGCTCTGGGACACTGCAGCTTCCAGAGAACAGTAGGCTTATTGCATATGCCCTTGAAAAAACACACAGGATTTCCTGATAAGAGCAATTGCAAGGTACAAGTGACTGGACTTCCAGAGAATGGGAAATCTAGATGCATGTTAAGCTTATGCTAGTAGGCCAGAAGCAATTGCTGCTGCCATTGGTAGTGTTCAAGCATAACAACTTTGTGAACATCTGGTCCAGAGGTGCCCAGATAGGCAACAAAATAAGTTTCCTTGTAGCCTGACTTCAGAAGGACTGTCCTCACCTCTCCACAAACGTCCCCAGGAGGCTCACCAGCCAGAGGTAGAGTGGTATGCCAAGATTATAGCGGAAGAGCAGCTGTAAGTAAATATTTCCTGACGAGATAGTTGGCTGGTAGAAAGTGCTGAGCCTTGAAAAACTCTTCAGCACAACAGTGCTGTTCAGGCACGCACCAAGTACAATGGAGTGGAAGGACTCCAGAGGTTTCTGTAGGAGGTGGACATCGATGAGCTAAGAAACATAGACATACAACTTAAGCGAGAGAAGATGGCTGCCCATTCTCCAAAACTATCAACCCACACCAAATGCTTTGGCTCCCCACTGGATTTATGATAAGCCCAATGGGCCTTGAAAGATGACACTGGAAAGATTCCTTTGGGAGGAATCCCGTAAGTATCCTTTCAACTTCCTATGGCCAAACCCAGTCAGATTTCTGATTTTGTGCTAGGCACTTGCTGACAAAGATTTAGCATTCCTGATAAATACGCTCCAAATACTCAGGAGCCATCCCCAGGGCTTGGACCCTATTCTCTGAAAGTTTGATTTCTTATCAGACTCATAAACTTTACCTTCACACATGCTCCTGGTCGGAGTCCATGGGCAGAGTTCAACAACTGCTGGTAAGCAAGGCATAAGCAGACCTTGTTATCTAGTTCAAAGAGACCAGCTTGGGCGTTGAGTATTTTGGTGACAGTCCCCTAAACAGAAAGTGAACAGTTAAACTACTAATTATCAGTTATCAAAGAGCAAAGTTAAGGGAGTGTACAGAGTCCTAGAATATAACAGACTCAATGGCCTGGGTTATAGAGAAGTCTATCTGAGGCAAAAGAGACCTTGCAGATCAGGAGATCTTGAAGCCCCAATAGCACGAGTGGATAAAGGCTAACATTACAAATTCTTACTACATATGAGATGATCTTGGACTCTTTGGTAGATCCTAGCCTTTCCTCTTCAAACTCCAGCTCTGAGGAGTCATTGAACTGTGTAGAGGCCTCAGTAGAAGCAGATTGAGGGGCTTCTCCTTGCCAAGCACTGTCCAGGGGCTGCTCCTTCACCTGCTCGGCACAGTAGGGCAGGAGGCACGAAGAGACACCAGTAACAAACACCCTTTGCCCAGATTTCTTCAAACTAGACACACTCAGGCCTGTTATTATGTATCTGTGGTCCAGCTGAAGGACATGGTGCCATGCCAGTTGGTTGGGTTTCTAGAGTAGAGAAATCAAAAACAACATGAAAGTCTCCTGCATTCAAGAAATTTTTCCCTTGAGCCCTGATAACCCACTCCAAAATCTTTTATGCCGTGACAACTGCATCACGTTCTACCATAAGTGGGAAATGTGCCAACTCTTCAGGGGTCCTGTGACTGCAAGAGGGAAGAGGTCTGTATTTCTGCATGGCATAGCACTAGACTTATGCACAAGGACTGTTGTAAGCTATATGGATTTAAAAAGATTGTGTCAATGGTAAAACAATTAATAAAGCAAAATGGGAAGCCAAGGGCAAGACTTGATGAATGAATTACCCAGAATCTACACAGACACAGTTGGTAAACTTGTGGACAAAGTTCCAAGAACTTACCTGCACCAGCACAGGCACCCCAACAGCTGAAACAAAGCACTTCAGAAAGAGAAAGAAGAAGGTCTTGCGGCGAATACAAAGGAGGGGGCTGAGTTTGGCCAGCTCACCTGCCACACTCAGCTTTGATCTCTTCTTACACGGAATCCTAGAGGGAAATTGAAGAAACAACAAAATCAGAGATGAAAGAACACAAGAGTATGTCAAAAGCAAAGTATGCTAATATGAAACATGCACGTTCTAGAAATAAAGGATCCAACAAAGTAACAGAAGTATGATGTTTTCAAAACAGAACCTGGCTCTTTACCTTTATTTTTATATATGAAATCCTCTAGACACAGAAAAAATATTTTAATATTTTAAGACAGAAAGATTGAGTTGAACAGATTCACGTGTTCCAAGACAGTGGCCAGTTTCCGAAAAGCTTTAGCACAAATGAAAAGCTAATTATAGGAAGCACAGCAAGTCACAAGCAATTTTTCAGCAGAAAACAGAACTCAATATTGTATATCCATGCAGTGTGACACCGTGGAAGCTCTAAGTCAAAAAATAAAAGGGGCCTGAAAGTAAAAATGGTGTCAGCATATGGTTAAAGAGCAGCAAAACTTAAAGCAGAAGCAGGGTAGGGGAGAGGTGGGATGTGGAAAGGACAGGGAAGGAAAACATTTTTTCAGTCATTTCTATTTGTCACATTTTCATTTCAACTCCTACCGGACTTAAATATAAGCATCCCACTTATTCTAAACAAAAAGATATTCTTGTTTCTCAGACAAAAACAACTATGTAACATTATGACTTTTCTAAAGAGATAACAAAACCTCAACACACACAAGTACCAGGAACAGCATTAAAGATGTTATCAGCCAAGTCATTGAAGGATGATCTCAACCAACCAGACACATATCTTAATAACACATCTGTAAATCTGTAACTGGCAAATGGCTGCAATCACTGCATTTAAATCAGATATTTTAAGTGGATTCTTCCCATTGTACAGTTCAATTTTCAATTATGTAAAATTCTTACAATCTTTTCTCTGATAAATGTTTAATTTCCACTAGTTTATTTCGATATGCAATACAGCAAGTAATGTCCAAGGAAGCTGGACACAACACACACACAAAAAGAGCAATGAAGTAGAGCAATAAGACCTAAACATGCCAACTTTAATTCTGTTCACCATGTAGTAATTGTGATGCTTCAAACTGTTAAAGTTGTTACAGAGTCCACTCGTGCAAAGCTACATGATCCTGAATAAACATACACTCGTGTTGCACACAGGTGCAGTGTTTCCTTGTACTTTTAAATGAGGACAAACTGGGCAGGAATGCTTTCGTGTCTTTCCTGGAACTGACAGCAAAAAGAGCACAATAATCTCCTAACCTGCCAACACATTCTTCTGTCATGCCAGGAAGCTACTGTTTAACCACGGTGAAGGGCTCTCTCTCATGCCTCTCGAGTCTGCCCTGCTTTCAGCATAGGCTAAAGCTGTTTGTTAGCAACCTGTCACCGTGTGGCTACAGGTTTGGTTGTATCTGCCAGCTGATCACAGCTGGAGATAAAAAAGAAAGAACACCTCATGTTTTTGATTAGAGTTTGCTCTGCTAATAGGATAGAAACCACAAAATATCTAGATGGTCTAAGTAGTTCAGCCCCAAAAGTGAGGCAGAGAAAAGGAACCAGGAAATATGCTCTATTACCTAATTTTTCTCCAGGTGTCAAATGCGGTTAGGTAGAAAGACACAGCCTAAGAACTTGTACTTCAGTGATAAAAATCTTAACATAAGGCAAAATATCATATACTGAGTAAGAATACCACAGTTTTCCAAACAATAGCATTACTGTTCTTCACTTAGGATAACTCTTTAACAAATTGGTAAACAAGTAGATTGTTGATATTGCTAACTCAGAAATCAAACCTGTCTAAGTTATTCCCCTGAAATGTGCTTCAATCTATCTATAACATGGATTTTGAGATACTGCAATACAGAGTAGAATCAAGGCCAAGTACAGCTTGAAGCTTTGAAGCAGAGTCCAAATCATGCAAACTTGTCCACAGGAAAACATTTCTACTTGAAGTCTATTTTTGCCTGATATCTACCCTTCTTAAGAATCTGTCATTAACCCTTGCTTCTAAGCACTGCCCAGTGAGTTTTACCATGACTAGGATTTTCGCTCAAGTTGGCAGAGAGTCTGTAAGCTTTGTTTTTCACTGCAGGGGTTATAAGGTACAAAATTCTTCTGTAACTGCAGCATTAAGAGAGCTGAAGGAACTACTCAGTGCAAAGGCTCTTTAACAACTATCTGTTTTACACATCCTGAAAAAAAATTCTCCCACTACAAAGGGAAGGGTTTATATGCAAACTCAGGTCTATCATTTTAGAAGAGCATTTACAGGAGGCTTACTACAATGTAGGTACAGTTAGTTGGGAGAAGTGAGTGCTCAGAGAGGTGCTGCAACCCAAACTCATTACCACCATGTCATGCCTATTTAGCAATCTGTGCAGATGGGGCACATGCATCCCATCAGTGGAACATATATGGCCATATATGGCCACTAAGCAGCAAAAAGTTTTATTTTCACTATTGTAAACAAACATGCAAACAAAAAAAATCAGGGTCTGGATAGTCACCTAAACATTTATTATGTTTTTTTAAAAAAAAAAAAACAGTTTCACTAAACTCTGCTATACAGATACACTGCTACAACAGAGCAATTAAAACTAACGTGGACAAGCAGACGAGCTTTAGTTTAACAAGAACCTAACGGCAAACACTGCAAGAAAATAATTACCCTGTTGAGAGAATTTTGTTGAGCAAAACCAAATATTTATGCTTCAAGTAAGTTTCTCAAAAACACATAAACCCAATTAAAACAAAAGAAGCTAAAGCAGTCTGGTGACTGTTTAGTGTTATCAACTTACATTTAAGACTTATTTGCTTGAGAAGATAATATTTTATCTGGCACGATCTGAAATCATGAACTTGATTATGATTTGCAATTCCATTGACTACACTTTGACACTAAGTATTATCCGCATTAAAGACAAATTACTCCATCAGGGTGTTGACCTTAGCAATCTAATCAGAATCTGGCCTGTGCTTTATACTACCTTCATATTAGAATATAGGATTATTTCTCAATAATACTTCAGATTTGCTGTAGGTTCAAAAAACTAAAATAGTGAATTTCAGTTCAAATGTTTTCATCTTTTCTATATTACCAAAATATACTAGAAAAGATTCTATAAATTATTTTATTATGTTACAAGACACAATAAAACTTCCAAGCAGCTCTTGAAAAATGCAGCTGGTTATTGAAAAGTGGCTTTGTTGTCTAACTTATGTCCACCACTCACCCCTTCACTTCCACCCATGGAGAAACATAATTTGGCTCTTCCTAAGCCAAGTGTTCCTCATGATGCTGCCAAGTAAGCCTGTAGAATGACGGCAGGAGAACTGTGATGCAGTTAAGTGAACTACGCACTTACCTGGAGGCAAGCAGGGGCTCAGCTGCTGCTGGGTAGATGACAGGAATGACATCTAGCACTTTCTTTGGGAGGACATTTATTGGTACTGGATCCCCAAGGATTTCCAAATACCCTGCTGTGCGCTGGTCAGTTTGTGGAATGTAAGCCCAACTTGGGAAGAGCAACAGTGATTCCAGCCACTCAAGCTCAAAATGGAGGATCTAGAACAAAAAATAAACGGTACCACAACCTGAGATGAGTTATAGTACACTTTCTCACTGCTACCTACAATGTTAATCTAGCATTATGATTATGATATTATGATTAGTTAGTCTGCCATGCACATCCAAAGTTAATCTTCCATGCATATCGTGAGCTCTTATTCTACTGCTTGGATTCATCAGTGAATGAGAACACTGTTTTCTGCTCCCCCCCACTACTTTGAAAGAAATTCTGTGCTTCTGTGCTTCCAGATGCAAATCTGCAAGAGATTTGCTGAGTTTTATGGCTAGCATTTCCTGGGTTACAGCCTCTCCCTTCCAGCAAGTTGAGCCTTAATTCGCTGCAGGGTTTATTTATTTCCAGACTATTTTTCTCATCTTCTCATCTGCCTTCTTTGCTCTGTTTTCAGTTTGCCACTCATTCCTGTGTAACTGACACACTTGCACCTAATCTTCATCTCTTTGGTAAGCACAATCTCATCACCCTTTCATCATCTTTCTGTGATCCATGGTCTCTTACTAGACTCCCCTTACTACGACTTTAAGAAGACTTTCAACCTAATACAACTGTCACCTCAAGCTGTTTATTTCCTGAAAATATCTCATGATTGTGTTACTCAATGCCCACAGTTACTTCTCATCTATTCAACGGAAATTCAACGGAGGATATTGCTGTCCTCTCCAGGTCTCCCAGGTCACCTCACAGTTGAGAATTTAACAATTTTAGGCTTCTCTACCTCTTTTTCCCCAATCAAGTGTATTTGATTTTTGCACTCCTAGCAAAGACAAATTTGACATGGTCTGAAGGTAAACTTGCTGTTTTCCCACGTGCATCTCAAATGTGTTCACTCCCCAACTACAGTCCCCAGAAGTGGAAATAAACATATAATCCATTGGACTGAAGACATACCTCACAGGGGATTATTCCAGTATTGTCTTTCACGTATAGGCAACCATCTACCAACTTCTCTTTGTCTTCTTGCCTTCCATCTGTTAAGAAGCCAACCAAGATTAGATAAGCCCGTGGCAAAGGGCTCTGCATGAGTAAAGCACCTTGTCCTTGATGAGCCCATTCCTTAAATTCTCTGGTGCTCCAGGTCAGGTGGCTGCAGCATGGTGTGCTCTGTTGATGAAGTAGGTCAGAGACAGATACGAAACTGTAAGAAGAAAAAAAAAAACAAAGAACATACATAGAACGATGTAGGAGAAACCCAGAGTTTGAAGATTACAGCAATCACTGCAGTGGTCCAGAGCCTGGCTATGCCAGAGGCACCTTAGCTGTTGGCATGATGATACCACATGGCAAGAAGTGACCCACTCGCTCACGTTTTTTCAGGATCTCTCACAGCTCTGTCAGCATATCTGTTCTGCTTGAACATCATCTCTGAAAATAGACACTCTTCTGTACTAAAGTTACCTGGTTAGGCACACAGAATATAGAATATTTGAGGAAAATGAGTAATTGCTGGTGACAAACAAAGCATGTTTTCATATATGTGTGAGGGTAGATGGGAGTGAGAATAGCTTATCAGTTCAGGCATTTTTAACTTGAATGCGAGAGAACATGAGAAAACTCCAGGACAGTCTACCTGTCAGCAAGGATGCTGCTAACTGCTGGTAAACAGACTCTTCATCATTAGGTATTGCTATCAAGCTAGCAATCTTGGGCTGTGTTTTCATTTCCAAGATCACAGCCATGACAGTCCCTTGAAAATTTAAGTCTGCTTTCTTGTGGGTTTTTTTTTTTTTTTTTGGGAGGGGGAGGGCTGAGGGGTAGGGAGTGAGGGAGTGTTTTTAAAAGAGGTTTTAACGCTAAATATCAATTATTGATGAAGCTATTTCCAGTTTAAGCATAACAGATGCTTAACTGACCAACATACTGATCTGGGGAGAAGACAGCATCCTCCCTGGACTCCCAGCCTTTCCCGTGTTTGTATGACTGCGGTAACATTCAGCCCCACTGTTTACATCTTAGCTGTCTATGCTAGAGAATTAACAAAATTCCATGCTAACCATCAGCACTGACAGAGCTATTAGACTGGCCTCCAGCTAGCAATTTCACTACATGTTTCCCATGAGGTTAGCTGACAATTTCAGATTGTGAAATACTCATAAGACTTGCTCAACTGTGGGAGATAATCAAACTTCAGAGGAACTTGAGGAGTTTCACTTCACTAGGCAGTTCTCGAAAGTTGAAAGCCAGAATCCTGCTCAGATAAACGATGAGCCTGACTCAAGGACACCCACAAATACTATCTGCATAACTAGCTAAGCAGAAGAGGCAAGTATGCGGATACTCGTGTTGCATATTGAGCAGGAACCCAAACAGGAAAAAGATCAGCTGCAAAGGAGAGGCAAACCACTCTATCCAAAGGCATATTAGACACAGGGTACCACTGGGAATAATGCTGGTAACTACAGCCAAGACCCAGTGCTGCTCTCATTCCCATCACGCATACTGACTGCTTCTTGGGACACACTAAAAGCGCAGAGGTGCACTGACTCCTGGCTATCGCATCGGCTTCCTTCAACGCTTCAATAAATAAATAAATAAATAAATAAATAAAAAGAACACGCTGTTTTCAACATTATAAGACACAGCCCGCACAAAACCCAAATTTGGCTGCGAAACCACTTCGAGCGGCCGAGCCCGTGCGGCCACGACGGGACCGCGCTTCCCGCCGCCCGCGCCGCGCATGCGCCTGCGCCCCGCTCCGCGCCGC
>JAWLRI010000061.1:190671-204388 GCA_034781795.1 Crypturellus tataupa | reverse complement strand
CGCCGCCGCCGCCATGGCCCTCAACAAGTCCATGCACGCGCGCAACCGCTACAAGGACAAGCCGCCCGACTTCGCCTACCTGGCCTCCAAGTACCCCGACTTCCAGCAGCACGTGCAGGCCACCCTGACCGGCAGGGTGAGGTAGGGCCGCGGGGCGCGACGGGGGCGGCTCAACGGCCCCCGCGGCCGTTGGCGGGGGAGGGCGGCGCAACGGCCTCCGCTGCTCCTGCTGCCCCTGCTGAGGGGGCGCTGGCGGCGGGCGCGGGGTTTCACTGGCTCCTTTGGGCCTTCTAGCCTCAACTTCAAGGACCCTGAGGCGGTTCGGGCCCTGACGTGCACCCTCCTGAAGGAAGATTTTGGGCTGACGATCGACATTCCCTTGGAAAGGCTCATCCCCACCGTTCCCTTGCGCCTGAACTATATCCACTGGGTGGAAGATCTCATCGGCCATCAGGAGGCGGACAAGCAAGTGCTCAGACGAGGAATCGACATAGGTACTTGGAATACATTGATAACAAAGTTCTTGGGTACTTACTGTGCCCAAAACTAGCCAATGAAACTCCTGCAAATCCTACATGGGATAAACAACTGTGGTGAGATGGCAATGCCGGCAGCATGCTGGCATTCTGATATTTCACGTCTCTCTCTCAGGGCTTTTTTGTTGGTGGTGTTTTGTTTTGTTTTGTTGTTGTTAGAAATCAAATAAGGATATCCTTGTAGAAGGGGGAAGTAACTATTTCACAGACAGATAGTCTGTGATGGCATTGCTACTCCATGGTTTTTTGGTTTTATGTTGGTTATGTACCTGGGAAGGCATACATGAGTTGAACACACATTTCTAAATTTGCCAACATCATCTCCCCTTACAGTTCAGAGGTTAGTGTTTGTAGATTGCTGTGTGCTAAAGTAAATTTTTGATGAAATCAAGGGATGTTGGAATGTCTTTTTTTAAAAAACTTCCTGAGTTTTATTTGGTGTCACCTGTCTCTAGTTAAAATGCTAGTTACTGACTTCCTCAAAGCTTGGATTCAGTAAGCTCTGTTGCTTTTTGCTTTTAACTGTTAATACAGCGTTTCAGTTCTTGCAATGTACTTACCTTTTTAGCTTGAGCTACACTGCAGATGACACTTGTATCAACCACCAGTGTGGGCACATCTGCTTTCCTTTGATAGCTTTTGAACTTGTTAGAGAGCTTTTACACTTCTGCTATTAGAAAGCTTTTTCAAAAACAGTTTCTGTGAATTTGATCACCATAGGTGGTTAAGTACAGAAAACAGATCCTATAAGTTCCCCCGGCTGTTAGGGAATCTGAAGCTGTGAACTTTGAAAATCCAAAATCAGTAAGTTATCCAAGAGCAACATAACAGCAGTACTGGAGTTAAGTAAGCAAAACCATACACAATTACAGCCTTCTTTTTTTTTTTTTTTTTTTTTTTTTTTTTTTTCCATTTCTTAATAAGTACAGTAAGGTTGTCTGCCGTAATGCAGAAGAAAGTACATGATTCTTGTGAACACTCTTGATAAGTCTCTTAACTCTTAATTTCTAGTGGTAAAGTATTTTTTTCCTTTTTCTTGTATCTGTTTTCATTAATTCTATGTCTGATAGATATTTGTAATTGAGTCACCTAGATGTGTTATAATGGTACAATATTGTCACTTTATGTTTTTTTGTGACTGCGTTTGTATTTTTTTTTAAATGATTGCTGTATGCATCAAAGCAAAATTATCTATAGTAGAAAATGCAGAAAATGTATTTTTCAACAGACAGCTTTTTTTGTTTAGAAAATCAGAATATATCAATCATTTACTAGATAGAACATTTTTATCCTGCCTGGAAATAATTTATACTTAAAAAAAAAGTGGGCGGTTTATAATCAGTGTTTTCTTGAAATTCATTGTTTGTTGTAAACAGTACCTCAATAATAGCAACATTCTGCATAACACCAGTGACTTATTTTGCCTTTTTCTATGACTTTTTTTTTTTTTTTTTTTTTTCCTGCAGGGACGGGGGCATCTTGCATATACCCATTACTTGGAGCAACTTTGAATGGCTGGTACTTCCTTGCAACAGAAGTAGATGATATGTGCTTCAATTATGCCAAGAAGAATGTGGAACAGAATAACTTGTCTGATCTTATAAAAGGTTTGATGTTATATTTAGTAGTCTATGGGTGCTGTGACACTTTTTCCTTGTTCAGTAGTGAATCAGAATTGGTATTCCTGCCAGAGACATACTGCTTTGATTTTACTGAAGCAGAGTGTTTAGTATGGCCCACACATGCTGAAGCCAGAAAGGCACAGCTTGTCTGGGGTGGAATGTGTAATTAAAAAAACATCCGTATAAGAATGTGAAAGTTCAGCTTCATTGTGGGCACTTTTTTTCCTCTCATATTCTTTGTCTGTTGCCGGTGTGGTTCTTGGAGTTCGTGTTCTTTCTGCTACCAAGAGGTATGAATTGCTCCTCCTGGATAATTTAAGTGATACTGCCACGTACCTGTTGAAATACTTAGGCTTTGTTTCTGAATTAAGTTTTAAGAGTACATTTGACAGTTGCTAAATGCCAAACTTGCTCTGTGAATGAGCTTGGAGAATTTCTTAGGAGATACTGATGTTTATAAAGCATGCACATCACTCAGCCCCAAAACACAGACTTTAGTTCTGGATTTTGGCAGTGCTGAGCTGAAGTAAATGACCAGCTGCAGTTGGACAGAGTTATGGACAAGTACCTACCACAGATGTTTCCTACAGCCAGCTGCTGCTTGGAAATGACATAGTTGCGACTTCCAGTGCTGCAGCTTTAAAGTTTGTGGATATTCTATCAAATCATTCTTGTCAGATAATGTAACCTAAACACTGGGAATTGCTTACTATGCTAACAAGGTATGTTTCAGCAACATAGTAAACTCTAGTAATAAATGTTGGGGGAGGAGAAGTGCAAATAAGCTTTCTGGCTTCCTTCTAAATATATTGGGTGGTTATCTGTATGTTGCAGCACTGATTAGGTCTAGAAGAAGTCTTGCTTGTATTAGTCTCTTTAGATCTTTGAACTAACTGTTTTCCCTAACTATGGAATGTGCTTTATTTACTAGTTAATTTCCCAGTACTTGGACCAGAGTCCCCATGGTCCGCAGAAACTTGTTTGACGGCTCTCAGAGCAAATTCCAATTTTCAAGGAAATTATGTAGCCCTCTGGGAAAGATGATAGGAAACTACGGGACATTGACCTTAATTCTTGAGGCTGGTCCCTAATTATTATTTTTTGAACCTTAGTAAGCAGAATGTTTGCAGGGAACGGAACTCTTTTCTTTCCTCTTTCTATGTGTTTCTTGTAAATTGTATAAAAGTACACAGTATTGCTAAATACTGCTGCAGTAATGCTCTTTTATTTTAAGGTAAGATTAAAGTTCATCTCCATGTTATATAAGTTGTCAAGATAGCTTTATATTAAAGTCATCCTCAGTCTTAGTTTTGCATTCAAGACTAAAGTCCAAGTGATATAATAACTCCAGAATTCTGTATCTAAAATGTATTTATATTTAGAGGTGTGATTTTTTTTTTTTTCTTTTCATCTCTTGACTAGCTCGTGTGATGATTAGTTGATGCTTGTATTTATATTTTGTACTTACATCAGGATAGCTGGAGCAGTTAGTATTGTTTTAAACTGACTTGTTTAATTTTGCTACCATATGTATATATAAAATATATGTATGTATATACATATATATTAACCTAGAATCCGTTTGTATGTGTGTATATGTATATCTGTTTGTAGGTTAATCCTTCACCTGAAGTAATGATTTACAGTGTATTTTGATATTTATTATAGTTTATGTAAAATACATTCTTTAGAAATCAAGAGTTTGTGTAGAATGTATTGTCTCAAAAACAGAACACTTGACACAACTATTGCACACTTGCTGAGTTCTAAAGCTCCTTACTGACTAAACTTCCATATTTTCTGCTAGTGGTTAAAGTACCACAGAAGACTCTTCTAATGGATGCACTGAAAGAAGAATCTGAGATTGTTTATGATTTTTGTATGTGCAACCCTCCCTTTTTTGCCAACCAGCTGGAAGCAAAGGTAACCTGACAAGCTGAATGCCGTGTGAACTTACTCTAGTGTTTAGTGAGTGGGAATGCATCAATAGTTTAGCCTTTTCACTGGTGAAAAGTTCAATGGAAAATCCCAAATCATTATGAAACAGCATTAAAGTTAGTTTCTCCCACACTGATGAAAAACAGTTATCCTTTCAGACATGAAGGATGACCTGTAGATTTTTTTTTTCTTTTCTTTTTTCCCCACAAGTTCTTTCTATCTTAGAGAATTAGTTTGCAAAGTAGATGGCTACTCACAATCTAAAATCAAGTATCAGTTGATTATGGTGAGAGGAATGAGTTTCTGGAATCATGCCTCTAAAATTTTTTGTTTCCTTAGTGATTTAGAGGATACCATGTAGGTCCAAACTGTTCTGTAGTATCTATTAAATGCAGTCAAATACTTAAATCTTTTATACTGCCTCATATTGCTGAGGTTAAGTATTATTTATCAGCATGCCTTAAATGTAGTGGAACCACATATTGCATGTTATCATGATATTAATGTGTGTCTCATCTCTGTTTGAGGTTGTAGGGAATTTGTTCAGATATTATTCATTTGTATGATTAACTCTGGGAGGTTTAGACAGATCATATTTGTTACAGCAAGGGGAAAAGTTTGTCTGGCAGAATGATTACCTCTTAAGTATGAAGTTGGGCACAACAAAGTGGATAGAAGTTTGTATCAGTTGTTACACATATTTTAATGTATATTTGTCTGTTGTCTGGGTTTGTGATGGGTGGAAGATGCACAAAGATTTTAACATTTGCTACCCTCTGGAGATTGAAGCAGGAAGCAGTGTGTAAAGAAGCTCAACATTTAATGAAATGTTTCTCGAACACTCTTTCATGTCCAGGGAGTAAATTCTCGAAATCCACGGCGACCTCCTCCCAGCTCTGTAAACACAGGAGGGATCACAGAAATCATGGCTGAGGGGGGAGAACTAGAATTTGTCAAAAGAATTATCCATGATAGTCTACAACTTAAAAAGAGGTTACGGTAAGTGATTCGTTTGAGTTAAATGAACTTTTATCCACTGCTTTGCCTGCAGTCATGTGACAGTGATATTTTTAGTTAGGAATGTAGCTGTGGTCCAGCAATACCCATTGACTTTGTGTAGTGTTGCACATTTATTCTCAGGTTATGGAAAAATAATCGTTCTTGAGCGTCAAGCAAACTGCACCCACTGTCATTTACAGGTATTTAAAGGCAAAGAACTTAAAGCCAGTGCACTTGACCCCTGTGGTTTACAGCTAAACTAACAAGTGCTTGTTGAAGATGGGGATGATTTTTAAGTGGTTACTCTTGTTACTGGTCCCATTTGATGTGTGTAGATTCAGGAGAAATGTGCTATTCATCAATTGCTGTTTGAACACTTCAGAAGGAACCCAAGTGGCAAGTGTGATGGAGAGCAGCCTGATGTTGCGCTCTCAGGCGCAACAGTCTGTCTTGAAAAGGTGATGTGAAATTGATTTCCTGTACTGCTTCTCTGGGCAACACCACTCTGCAGGGATGGCGAAGGGTGTCTCTTGATCTGAAAAATCGATAGCACAAAGTATAGAATATGCCTGAGTGCTAACTGTATCATATTTAGGAAAAATTAGGTCTGTATGTAGACAGGAGTGATTTGGTTTATGTTTTTGAATAAACTGACTTGGAGACTGTTATAGGAAGAGTAGCGTAAAACACTGTGGTGATTTCCTATTTTGTTAGTGATGAAGTCCGACAACTCTACTAAGGGACTAAAGCAACGAACTAGGATAATAGGTCGAAACTTCCTTTGGCCAGCAAATATTGTTCATGCATGAATCCTCTTCCCTTTCCCTGCCCCTTCAGCTAGGAATTGTAGTAATTTGGGGAAAAGTGTATTTTTGGTCAGAAATTTGGGGAGTTAATGTAAGTATTGTTGCATAGTTATGCAAATCTGTATGTTGCATTATGCAAGAAATTAAATTAAATGATTGTTCCTTGATATCCAGTGATCTTTTTAGTTTACTGTAGGCTGTGAAAACTGATCCTCTTTAGCATATAAATGTGATCAGTTTAAAGTGTGTGTCTTCAGTGAAAATTCACGGTAAGTGTTGAGGAAACTGTCCATAACATGAGGTCTCTAATTTTCATTCTTTAGTACATTATACTTGCAGATAATCCTTTTTGTATCCAGGTTTTAAATTGCTTACTCCACTTGCAGATTTCTGATCAAAGTAGTTATTTCTGGAAGTTGCTGTTTTCAAATTATCTGTGTTTGTAAAACATTTTGTTAATATATTGTCTGCAGATGGTACAGTTGCATGCTGGGGAAGAAATGCAGTTTAGCACCATTGAAAGAGGAACTTCGGATCCAGGGGGTAAGTCTATATGTACTCCCTGTGTATCCTGTACACTCTTAATGCAGTATATCCTTTAATTCAGAACATATGCTATCTGCATTATTATTTACAAGAAGAAGCTATGATTTCTTGCTAAGGAAGTACTCAAAGTAGCTGATTTTAACTGATTTTAATTATTGAAGATCCAAAGCTGATGTATAAGCAATGCCATATCATGTCCAGATTTTTTTGTCATTATGATACTTACAATCCTGTCTTCATCCTTTTTGGAATATATAAGGACTTCTGTTTTGAAATGGCCTAATGAGTCCTTTGTAAATATTTTCTAGCTTGCTTTCCTCTTAGCTGACATGAAGTCTG
The DNA here is from genome assembly GCA_034781795.1 of Crypturellus tataupa. NCBI lineage: Eukaryota > Metazoa > Chordata > Aves > Tinamiformes > Tinamidae > Crypturellus > Crypturellus tataupa. Next base: position 197,602 of record JAWLRI010000061.1, on the reverse strand, counting down.
ACCAGTTGGTTGATAAAAAAATGAAAAAGTTGAAATTTGTTTTTAAAAAATGTGCTATAACTCTTGTAATTAACTAGCAGCAGAAGCTGGTAATGCTTGGAGAGAGGGGAGAGTAGGAAAAAAAAAGAAAGAAAAAAGGCAAGGACACCGAACAGGTTGAGCTTCACTTAAGAAAATAGTTCTCCTATGTTTTGTCTCTTGTATGTTGTAGAACAACTTATTAGGACCTTTGACTTCTTTCTGGCTTGTTGTCTGAGCCAATACTATATCCTCCTCATTCTTCATTTCCTGTCTTGCTCTGACCCAGATTTTTCAACTGAGCTTTTTCTCATTTGCATTGCCTTTTGAATGTTGGGATTTTCAACAACATAGTTGTTGATACAACACAGTATAAACTAGATATCAATATTCATGTTATTGTTTTCTTTGTACTCAATTCTGGCATTAAGTAAACTCTGGAACCATGTGCCACTGATCTCTTCTGATGCATGAAGATTATGCAAAGGACTTATTTTGGCTTTCCCAAAGATGTTTAGGTCTTCTATGGTTTGCTCACAAAGAAAATGATTATGACATCTGTCATTGTATATGGTGGAGAGAGGAAGGGAGGAGAATGGATGGTAAAATTAATTCCCTGAAATCTGAACTACAGTCCAGAGGAAAAATCTCTAACTTGATGACAAGAGCAGATGCTGAACTAAACACAGAATTTGAAGTACCCAACTTTCTTCAGTGTTTTTGCACTCTCATGCCCTAGTAAAAATAAAGTGAGATAAAACCTTATGAACATTTTGGAGAAAAAAAAAAAGAGCTTTTCTGTTTTATTCTTGTTGAAATTAGCAAGCAGTTTCATTTTGTTCAGGTTTCAAATCTCTTATATTAGAACTGGGGTTATGTAACCAAGTGTATGCTCTGTTGTGATTCAGGTAGATAAGCAGTGCAAGTTTTCTAAAGTCCACTCATAGTTCAAATTTTCTAGACATTTTCTGTATTGGGAAAGTAGAAAGGAACCCAGAGGTGGACTGGAAACACTTTTTCTTCTCTTTGTTTTGAAGATATTTCTTAAAAGTACCATATTGTTTGTCTTAATTCTCTCTGCAGACCTGAGGATTAAGCTATGGAGCTAATGATACTGTGGAATTAATTAGAATGTGTGATACTTATGTCTGCTGGTACATAGCACTCAGTTCTGTATCAGTTCTGTACAGAAATGCTTCAGTACATGCATGTGAAAACACCAGATAATGCTAACTTTGGATCTGAATCTAGTAAGGGCAGTGTAGGCTCAGACTTGAATTTTGGCGAAGATGCAGAAATGTTTGCGAGCGTGTTACTGCAAGCTGCTTCTATCAGTCATCTTTACTTAGGGAGGCGTAATTGAAATATACGAGGCAATTAACAGTAAAGTTTCACATTTTCGCTGCTTGGAGAAAAATGTAGGAATTGGGGAGCTTTGGAGAGAAAGTGAGATTGTGTTTGGGAAACAGTGAAAGGAGAGATTGGAGAGGATGTATAGCGATGTCTCTGAGTTGAGTAGCATCAGAAATGATGGAAGATCATTTTCCTTCATTCGTGTTAGAGTGAACTCTGTCAAGTCCATCTTTTTTTGCCTCTGCAAATGTGTCAGAACTGGGGATAGGTGTTTTCTCTAAAACTGCTTTGCATGTCCTCCTCAGGTGACATTATGGAGCTGGCTTAGACATAGTGGCCTGACTAAAAATGCACACAAGGCTGCCTCTGTGAAGCCCAGCTTGGTCTGGAAAGCATGAGGTTTGCAGTAGCAGAAAGGTGGCAAGAGGCAGCTTCTTACCCCATTCTATGGACATACAGTTTGAGGGAACAGCAAAGAAATGTGAGATAAGCTGGAAATGATGCTGCATAGAGGAAGGGAAGAAGTATACCAAGAGTTGAGTTTTGGAGTGGAAGTATAACTTTTGTTGTTACTCCTGTGGGTGACTATGTTCCTTACAATTAAATGACTGAGGTCTAGAGAGGAGAAGGTGGACTGAATCTGTTTTCCAGCTGTTACAGGCATTTTGAGTGACATTGGCAAAGTTCTTTTTATTTTCACTTTCTAATCTGTAAAATGGAGGTAGCTAAAAATCATGTATCTTCATGAAATCTCTGATACCATGTTTGGCAATGCCACCTAGCCCTCTGAAATGTATTGATTATTGCTGTTTAAATGAATACTGACACCTATTATGAAAATAAGACACCTATTATGAAATTTCACCGAATAAAAATGAAATGCTTCATTAAAATATCTTGTACCTTTTCCTAAAGCAGAGGTTTTGAAAATGCAGAGTTGTTTTGATAAGTACTTCAGATTTTCTCCAGAACTGGTAATTGGCTGCTTGACATTTGAGTTTATATGCGTAGTCTTCATCAACCTTCAGTGTTAAGTCTCACTGAGCTTAAGGCTAAGAATAGCTGACTAGAGTAATTTGACTTAGCTGGGACTGCAGCAGGTTATTTCATAATGGTTGAAGGTCTCCGGGGGGTTTATTTGTGCCATTGTGAGAGTGACTCAAAACACTCTTTGCTTTTAAGGTGTCCGTTTTTTTCTTTTTTTTTCCTCCTTTTTTCTTTTTTTATGTTTTGTTAATGAATATTATTAGTGGTATATACAAGTCTGTCCTGGGAATTAAGTAATGAAGTCGAGTGTGAAAGTAGCCCATACCTTCGACGGATGAGTGGTTTGGTTTCCAGGCAGGGAGCTCAGCATTCAAATGTGGAACAGGACACATTATGTGAATAAGGAGGAAAGGAGGTGTTTTTTGCAGCTTGAATATGGACATTTTTTGTAGGTGGTGTTGGGTCATTGCCTGAAAAAGGCAAAATTGAGTGTGGCTAACTTGGAGCTCCCAGAGGGCTTTGACATGATGGGGTAGAGATGAGAAATGCCGATCTTTAATACCAGGCTTGGCACTGACTAGCTTCAGCTGGCGCTGTCACCTGTGAGCTATGTTAGAAAAAATTGCCATTCCTGTCAAGAGGAAATATGTGAAGTAGGACAGCAAGTTATTTATTAATATGATACAAAACTTCGTTTTGTTTCTTTACATAGGTGCCTAAAGTTACCCATACTGAATTCTGTCAAGGGCGTACCATGAGGTGGGCACTAGCATGGAGTTTCTATGAAGATGTACAAGTGCCTGTGAGTAGCTTCATTTCAGTTTGCTTTTGATTGTTTATGCCTCGTATTTGAGAAAGTATCTAATGGGCTGTAATAAAACTACTGTGAAACAAACTGTCCTCCTTCAATATGGAATGTTGGATGGGCTAGGCTGCCTGGAAATACTTCCTTGGATCTCATTCCACTAGCAGTTGTTACTTGTGAATCATGTGTGATCTATGATTAAGAAAGAAAAAACAATCCTGCAGAGACTTCCTGTGGGTTGCGGACATACTTCAAGTAACATATTTTTTACATAATATTAAATCTCTAATTTTTCGACTAGATTTTAAAGTTTAAGCTACCCTTTGAGAGTTTCATTTTAATTAATCATATAAATTCTGTTATTAAATAGATGTGAACATGTGTTGCTCCTGTACATTTGCCTACATGGTGGAACTTGTTTATCCTAACTTAGTTTAGCCAGTTGCTTTTTTGGATCCTGATGTACATATACTGTAATATAGGTACATATTGTAATATAGGTATATGCAGTAACCAACTTCATAGAAGAGTTAAACTTCATTGAAGTTGGGTCAAAATTTGGATCTTAGAATTTGATCTCCAAGTCCCAAAGGCAACCACACATTCTTAACTTAAAGATTGCTACTAGTTTGAGGGAGCTGAACGAGCTTTCTGAGAAATACCTGAAGTTCTGCTCTGTGCATCAGGATAGCACGAAATGCATGCTCTTGTGTAATGTTTCTTAAAATAACTCTTCAGGGTGAAGTGAAACACAGACTGTTAGAAAATATTTGTTGGACTTTTTTATATTCTTAATCCATATGTGTTCTACTCAGAACATGCAGTAATAGTAATATTGCATAGCATTTTAACTTTTTGGTGATATTCGATTTTTGTTACTTATTCTAGTCGCCTCCCTCTAAAAGAAGAAAACTAGAAAAACCCCGAAAACCGATTACATTCATGGTCCTAGCTTCTACAGTCAAAGAGTTATCTGTCAAAGCTACAGCTATTGGCTGGGATGCTGTAGAAGCCATTGTTGTGGTTAGAGCCTGGGTGGAGAAGATTCTTGATGATCTGAAGGTACAGTGTTAAGGATTATATGTTACAGTACTCCTACTTAAACCTTGCAATGAATGGATAGTATGAAGTTCTGCTCTTTCCTGCAATAGGTTCAACATAAGCGCGTTCCTTGTGGAAAACATGAAGTTAGCCTGTTTCTGACTGCAATCGAAAACTCCTGGGTTCATCTGAGACGAAAGAAACGAGAGAGAATAAGGCAGTTACGAGAACTTCCACGAGCTTCTGAAGACGTTCTGCAAGCAATGGAAGAGGAGAGGAACAGCCAGAAAAAAATGAGCAGCAATCTGGACTCTGAAAAACTCAAGCCTGAGGACTCTGAAATGGGATTCACGGTGCCTGATGAGGATGTTCACTTGAACACGGGTGATGAGCTAATGGAAGAATCTGCTGCCAAAGAAGAACACAACGAGCATGCAGAGCAGGAGGAGGATGTAGAAGCAAATCAGGCAGAAGGGTCACTTAGTAAAGGTTCCAGTAATGTAAAGGAGGAACCTGACCCTTCAGAGGAAGCTAGCAGTCTCACAACTGAAGAAGGACAAAATTCCAAAGAAACCAGTAGATGCTTTCTCTTTAAGTGTTTGATGAATGTGAAGAAAGAAGGAGATGATGTATTAGTAGAAATGCACTGGGTTGAAGGGCAGAACAGAGACTTGATGAACCAACTGTGCACGTACTTAAGGAACCAGATTCTTCGACTGGTTGCTAGTTAGCCCCTTTTCCTACTGTGATAAAAGAGAGCAGGCCCAAAGTTTTCTAAACTGTTTTTAACTGACAAGAACTTTCAGATGACACAAACTGTTCTTTTTTCCTTTTTTCTTTAAAAACCTATAGTAAAATGGAGATTAAAACTCTTAAATAGCCTTTTTTTAAAAAAAGAGCTGCGTACATTGGGCATGAACTGATGGGAAAGTAATAGATACTGTACTCCAGTTTTAAAACTACATGTTACAGTGAAATATGTTTATTCTGTGACTTTTAAATAGCAACTGCTCATTTTGACCCTTCTGGTGCAATAGAAATATATATTGTTCCTAAACAGAAATCTTTCCCAAAATATTTTCTTCAGTACTAATGTGGAAAATGACTAGTCTGCCTTGGGAATTCCCTTCTGCATCTCAGAGTCCTCAATTTTGGGCTTAAAAATGCCTTTCTTCCCTTTAATGCATTAAATAGTTGGTCTACAAAGTGAAAACTTCTTGAGTGTCATTTCATTAAAATAATTACTTTAGAATTTTTGTACTGTTGTTTTGTTTTGGCTTTGAAACACAGAAGTGCCTGCTATTATTGAACATCTGTTTTCATAAATGTAGTTTTAATAATGAAATATGTTCTTTGAGCTGTTTGGGTTAAATAATTTAACTGTATTGACTATTCCACTAGGCTATTCCTTAAACCTGTACAAATATATTGCTATAGTTCCAGACAATTATTCTTCATGGGTTTTGCTTCCCTTTATCTTTTGCTTTAATGTCAGGGATGAGAACACGTTCTCATCTTTCTGTAGACCAGAAACTCTGTGCAGAATAAATAAGAATAGAGAGACTTTCGGTTATTTTGAAGGAAGACAACTGGAAAGAAGGCTGTTCTTCCACAAGTGACTCTTTGGTCCTCTGTACCACCAGTAGTATTCTTGGGGGATTCTGGGCCAATGACTTCTTTCCTGTGAGAAGAGAGGTCAAAGGACATGAATCTGAGGGCATTTGTGTGTGTTTGAGCTTTGGTACAACATCGCATGGAGTCTGTCTCTGAAGCTAACCATTTCCATTTCTCTTGAGATATACAGAACACGAAGAGAAAGTATTTCTTGCTTGTGTCTCTTGATTTCTTTCAGTTTCTTTTAGTCTCTGTATGTAGAGTTCTGTACTGGCCCATCATAAGGCACTGTGTTGTGAATATTTTTTTGTGTGATCCTGCTGTGGGAAGCAGATACCCAGAATAAAAGATACCCTTATGATGGATAGAAGCAACTATTGCATGTGTTCATGCTCCTGGAACCACTTTGAATATTCAGCTTTATTTATCAATGCTTCTGGAGAGATTAGTGGTTTTTTTTCCAATGTTGTAATGAAAAATAAGAGATTTTTTTTCTTACTATATTGTTAACCATTTTTTATCATGCCTTTTAGCAGTTCTTTGAGAGATGATGGGTGACAGCTTGCAGGGGCTAGAACAAATGAGTTGTGCTTTTCTTCAGAGAACAGAGTTTTGCAGGGATGCTTCTGTCCTTGAAATACAGGGGGAAGAGTGAAACTTAATGGTAGCTAGGACATAGTCCTACACTTCCAGAAGGTGAAGAGGGTTTTCATTTTTTTTAAACTACGCTTGTGCTTTGTGTCCATCTCTGCTTGTTATCTTTTCAGCCTTTCTCTGGGAATGATGAAGAACTGTACAAGGAAAGCCTGGGCGCTGGTGACATTCCTATTTTGACAAAGCATACTCCTAATTTGCTGTACTACCTTTCTCACCTCTGTGTCATGAGTGGTGAATACCTAAGGCCAGTGCTTATTCATGGTCTTTTAAAGCATCGGAGGAGTCTGGTGTCATTTCTATCCTGTTTTAGAAAGTAAATTGCTGCACTGGCATTTTTATTTTGCATGAAGACTGACAAAAATGCATGTGACACATGTCAAGGCGAAGACAGTAATAAAACCCCTGCAATTAGTATAAAGCGAACATCTGAAAAGGAGGGGAAGGGGGTGTCTTACA
>JAWLRI010000061.1:171470-190571 GCA_034781795.1 Crypturellus tataupa | reverse complement strand
TCTGTGCGCACTGCGGCTCCGCGCCGCCGCCGCGCTCATTGGGCGGCTCCCTGCCCTCCGCCCTGCGCCTCGCGCTCCCCCGCGCGGCAGGAGCTCCCCGAGCCCCGCCGGCCTCCGCCGAACGTGGCCACGCGCCCGTTTTTGCCCCGCTGCCATCTTGGTTGGGACCCCCCCCCCCCGCCATCTTGGGTGCGGCCGGTGGCTGTGCACGGGTGTCCCGGCAGAGTGGGGGTGACTGCACAGACTCCCCGGGGGCAGAGGGGCCGCCACGCGGCGCCCCGGGATCTACGAGCTCCCACACGTTCCTCGCCAGCCACGGGCGAACGCGACCCGCACGGCCACGGAGCGGGCCCTCGGCGGCCCCTGCCGTCGGCCCCCTCCGGAAATGCCCGAGCAGGTTTCGGCACACTTCGGAACTCTTCGTGCGCCAACCGAGAGCCTCCGAGCGGCTCGGGCCCCCCGAGCCTCTCGGAGGGCGTTCGGGCACTTCCGGAGATCTCCGAGAGCGCTTCGGCCCTCTCCGGAAGGCGGCGGGTATTTCCGTCTGAGGCCGAGGGGCGGCTGTTGGGTTGCCCGTCCGCTTGAGCGCGCGTGCCCTGGGCGGAAGTGCCGCCGACGACGTCAGTTCCGGAGAGTGACGGAGCGGCGGGTCAGAGGCGGCGGGAAGATGGCGGCGCCGGCCCCAGCGGCGGCGCCTCCGCCTCGGCACTGGGGCCTCGCCGTGGGCGGAGGGGCGAAGCGCCCGCTCCCCTCGCTGGCTGCCCCGGTCGGCCCCGCGGCTCCGTACCGGGCTGTGCTGAGTCCGCCGCCCGGCCTGGACCTCTCCTTGCGCGACACCGGTTCGCCAGGTACTGGCGGCCGGAGAAAGCGGGTCCTCCTCCTCCTCTCCTCCTCCTGCCGTCCTTCCTCCTCCCCCACCCCCCAAAATGGTCCTAAACGGCCGCGCGGCGGGGACGGGGCCTGGGGAGGCGGCGGGGTCGCTGCGGCCGGGATGGGGGGGTGCACAGAGCTGTCCTTGGGCGAGGGGAACCCCCTCCCTGCCTCTTCCTGCTAACATCTCCCTGGGGGGACATTAGCGATCCCTTGAGCGAAGCTGAGGCACGTGTTTAAGTGGCGGGAGCCTGCCGGCACGTACCAAGGGTTGTCCCGTGCCACTTGCCCCTTGAATCCCTAGCTGAGGAAGGAAAAAGTGTTGCCGTGTGTGTGTGTGTGTTACTGGAAGTCGGGCTCGCGCTTTGCACGTTGACAGCAGGCCTGATTCTTGGCTTAGCCTCTAGGTGCTGCCATACTACAGCAGTCAGTGCAGCCCCTGCCCCTTGGTGTGTGAGACGAGGGACACCGGCTTGATGTAACATTCTGGTGGGGAGCAATCTAAGGGCATCACTTTACGTGGTCCCGGTTAGGACCCTGACACCTGCAAATGCAGGGTTGTGTAGCGGTTTTCTATACACCATCTTGTATGTAACAAGATGCTTACAGGATGTTTATATAACATCTTCATTCCTTTTGGTGACTCTTAAGGAAAGTGTTTATGTCTCTGAGCCTCTTCCACACTCATGTAGCACCTTCTCTCTGATGTGAATATGTTCTGCAAGATACAGTTTTGCCGGCGCCTGCAGAGGGACAGAGCAGGTTCAGGTTAAGTATTTGCTCAAGACACCTCCTAGGAGAGGATGCAGAAAGTGCTGCAGTTGACTCTGGATACCTGAAGGATTTTAAGTAGATCTTATGCTCAGTGCTTTTGACCAAAGACTTCCCTCATTTTTAACTCTTTCTTAGCATTTTTCTGGTAGTCAAGGAAGTTTCAAGTGCAGTGGTACCCAAAGGGCACGTAGATTTTAACAATCCCTTAATGCACAAGTCTTCAAAATTGTGTTTGGTGCAACATCAACAGCTATTCTGCAAAGAACAGAATCCTGTAGCCCTAAACTTATGCTGTCTTTTACATGTAGTTTATTGCTTTTCACATTAGGAAAGAATTTTGAGATCCTGTTGTGTCATCTTTTTTTTGTAATATTATGAATGGCAGTGCTATCATTTTAGTCACATTTTAGAACTGAAAAATATGGCCTCCTCCATATGACCCTTGGGAGGTATGTTCTGCTTTGTGGACCCTGTTATTTGTTCATGATGGGACCAAGCTTTTTGTTTAGTCTCTGTATAGTACTTCAATTATACAAACCGGAAGAGTTTTTCAAAGCTAAGACTGCATTAGATTTTTAATGTATGCAGAGAGAAAATGATTGTGTACCAGTGCCAGGTAGGTTGAGGTTAACGCAAAAAAGTACCTGAGATTTTTATTATTTTTGAAGGTAAGTGGATGCTTATATATGCTTGCTTTTCTGACTTAGCTTTTTTATTTTAAAATATTTTATATTTTTAAGTTAAATCAACCTTTTAGCCTGATTTAGCCTTTGTGCTATAGCAATGGCTGGAAACTTCTTTCAGTGGTTTTTGAATGTGGCAGCAGAAGAATGAGTAAATAGAGTCAGTTCATGCAATTACTTGTTTTTCAAATATCTTGGCAAGGTCTGTCACAAAATGCTCTTACAGAACTAAGTAGTTGTTGATGAGCGGGGAGGCGTTATTGTGGATCAGAAACCTGTTTATATCTCCAACGAGGATTTCCTCATTGGAAAAAAAAAATCACTTATGATTGGAAAGGTAATATCTGTAGTTGGCACAAAATTGTTTAGGGTTATAAAGAAAGAGATTAGCAGCAAGAAACCTAGGGGAACTGACAATCCGGTGAAGATCAGTGTTGATAAACAGAAATAATATACATTTTACTTGAACTGCCTATTTGTCTTGTTTTTTTAAATTACGGTAAACCAAGAAAAAGACTGAGTAGTTCTTTAATCTGTGAAGATTACTGAAAGAATGGTCTTATATTAATCAGTGCTGAAACTCAGTTTCAGTCAACATTTGGTAATGGCTACTCTTTCTCAAAGACGAATATCAGAGACACTGAACATATTTGAATGTGGCAAAGCACTGATTTGCCAATTGGCAAAGCGCAAGGAAGTGAAATTGAAAGATGTTGACCAGAGATAAGAGGGACAATATAACATATGTCGGAAATATGGAAAAATATAGAGAAGATAGAGCAGGGCTTTTGTCACCTCTTCTTTTAATCCAAGGACTTCTAGAGAAGTTTGAAATTTAGGTTTATGACTTAAGTGACCTCAGATTCAGCAGAGTCTCTATCTAATGGAGCTATTTTTTTTTTTCTGTTTTGTATTTTCCTCAAAAGGGAAATCTCAGAAGGTAAATATTCCTGAAGACCAAGCAGACAAGTTGCTCCTTGCAAGCTGGGGTCTTCCCAAAACTGTTCTGGAGAAATATCACAGTCTGGGAGTTGTACAGATGTTTGAATGGCAAGCAGAGTGTCTAATGCTTGGACAAGTTCTGGAAGGAAAGAACCTGGTTTACTCAGGTATGCAGATATCTGACAGTACTTCTAACTGACAGCAGCAATGTTAAATAAAAATACTTTTGAAAGTTTTATTCATTATCTGATGTTTTCAAGACCTTCATCATTGTTCTTCACATTGTTAATGGGGTGGGAGTATTGGGCTAGGGTGTAACTTGGGTGTATACTCTGCACAGGAAGAGAAAGATCTCAGAGCAACACTGGGAGAATACAGATCTCTGAAGAGTGAGTTTCTTGGGATTGGATCTGAGCTTTATTTACTTGGTTTCTTGGGGCCTGATTGCCAGGTGACAGCTATTCCCTGCTCTACCTTTAGGATGTTGTTTGTTACACTAGTTTTATGATGCTTGTCCATTTGATTTTTTTCTTCTTTAACCTTTAATAAAACAAAACAAAACAAATTTCTTCCAGCTCCTACCAGTGCTGGGAAGACACTTGTTGCAGAATTGCTTATTCTGAAGCGAGTCCTGGAGACTCGCAAGAAAGCTCTTCTAATCCTTCCCTTTGTCTCTGTGGCTAAAGAGAAGAAACGTTATCTGCAGGTAAGTAGCATTCAGGAGGAATGCATGGATTATAGTTGTTGGGTCACATGTTTTTAAAAGTTAAAAGTCTTTGCATGGATAAAAAGAAAAAAAAAATTGCAGGAGGTGAATTCTTTCCCAAAGAATTTGTAGATAATTTATATATCCATTTAAAGAAGTTGATTAAAACATTTCATCTTTGACTTTTAAAAGATTGCTTGCATTTATTTGTATGTCTTATAAGAAATTAAAAGTAATCTTCAAATAAGAGTTTGTGTCTGAAAATCTACAAAGGGGAGACTTCATCATTATCAGGTCATCATTTTAGCTTTCTGTGGGCTGTTCCAGCAGAATTTTGTGCTTTTGTTTTCAGTTTGATTTTGCTAAAAGTATGTTTTGGCAGCATGTGTCTGCCTTGGGTTCCTCACAAAAGCTATTTAGAAACACTATGCAATGGAAACAGCCTTTTTAAAACAAACCTCCTTTTCCTTGAAGACTTTCATATCAAATATTGTTTCCACTAGTTAATATGATAAAGTAATAGCCATTATTAAAAGCAAATCTAAAACCAGCAAGTGTTTCATTGTGGTTTCAAACATTTGAGGTATACTGGATGTTATTAGACTGAGATGGTGTCATAACCTCACAGATTACTAGAAAATGCTACAGAGTGAATGCAAAAACTATTTTGTTGTGATTGTTAATAGGAAAAAATATACTTTTGCTTTAATCTGACAAGGTTGGAGGGTCATGTTTTACTACTCCTGACCTGGTGTTTGGTTTTAACTGCACATACTTGAAATTGTATAGCATCTTGGCCATGTGGTTCAAGTATTTACACCTCTTTTTACTGCAGTGTATAATTTGCCACAACTTTGGCACTTACAGTAGTCACCGTTTCTTACCTTTCTGCTGGGAAACTTGGCATCGTTGTACTCGGGGTCCAACATTTGGCTTTTGCCTTAGATTTTTCAGGAGCAGGGCCTTTTTGTATGTAACTCACTGGTATTGTAAAATGTTATAAAATATTTCTGAGCTTCTTAATAGTAAATTTATCCTGTTATATATACCACAGTAGTACTCCCCATGTCTTAGTTTTATACACTTTATCCTCTCCTGCAATTATGAATGGGATGGCTTCTGGGTGTGGATAGAAAACGATACAATGGAGCAGGGGACAGTTAATAATAACTGGTTGAGATATAGTTTTAATCTGATTACCTGGCACTTTAGTATCGTGAATTGTGGTTGTAGGATGCAGGCTGTGAAGTGATTCCAGAAAAAGTCAGGGTTCTGACTCTCTTCATGACATTCTGTCTCCTTGGAAAACAGGCCCTATTTCAGGAGGTGGGTGTGCAAGTTGAAGGCTACATGGGAAGCATCTCTCCCGCTGGACGTTTCGCTGCCCTGGATGTTGCCGTCTGCACCATTGAGAAGGCCAATGGTCTGATCAATAGACTCATAGAAGAGAAGCAAATGGACTCACTGGGTAAAACACTAGGGCTTGACCACTCTAAGGATTATAGAATAATATATGTGAAAATGACTGTGTTTGTGCAGCGTTTCAAGCTCACTTAAGTTGAGGCTGCCACAGTCCAGGTCAACTGTTGACTGTGCTTTTCCATCCTTTCCCTTGCAAGTCACTACACTCTGCCAACTCTAATGCCAGCATAAGGGAAGAGTGGGGTCATGGTACCCTTATTTATGTTGCTTTGGACGCCAGGAAAACACTCAATGTGTTGCCTAACATTAGCATCTTTCAGAAGGTGCAGCTGTGCCAAATAGTACGTCAAATTGGTACATCAAATGCATCCGTATGTTTTGCTGGGCTCTGCAAGAGGAAAGTGCCTAAGATGCATCAGATAAATATAAAAAGTCATGTGAATATAAAGCTTAAGCTGGAATATGTGTCCTCATGACTGATAATATCTCTTTAAAGCCTAACATGTCCTTTTACCATTTGAAACCTCTGGTGCAACTACCTTTTTTGCTTGCTCCCAAAAATGACTAAGTAGCTTAAAAAGAGTAAAGAATTTTTTTGTGTGTGCTTATTTCAATTTTTTTAAAATCATCTTTTAATTAAAAAGAGAAGTTTTCTATTCAAAGATTTTTTTTATAAAAGCTGCAAAATACAGGAAAGAGCTGAAATGCCTTTTAACTATCATCTAAAGCAAGCTTGTACTGCAAGCTTGTACTGCAAGATTGTACCTTGTCTCCTAATTAAATCTAAATTTAGATCACTTCATAAGCAGGGTGTTCTGTCTTTTGAGATGAACTGTTGGGAGATGACTGCAAGTCTGTCTGGATTCCATCTCAAACTTGAGTTGTTGCTTTTGTTGGTGTCAACCTCCTGCTTATAACTCAGACTGCCTTTGCAAATCACTGAGAGAAATTAGGATCTATGCCTGGCAGAGCCCTCCCTCTGTAATAAAGCAGTTCAAAGCAATTTGATTTTGCTAATTATCATATAATGTGTAGAGATTTTGAACATCTAGGTAGACAGGAAACGGAGATATTCCTCCATATAAAAATATTTCTTGACACTGATGCTTAAGAAATTTTTAGGAAGGCAGACTGGAGAAGAATCTTCTTTTCTCAACATGTAAGCTAGGAATGATGCTAGGAGATATGCAGTCAGTCGTGAAATTTAATCCTCTTCTTTTTCTTAATTTAAACTTGAAGTTAAAAAAATGATGGCTTCATTGGATTTAAAAAAAAAAGCCTCTCTGCCTCTTTTCAGAGGCAATTCTTTTTAAGAACTGTTTAGATTTAAATAAGATGTGGATTTAAAGCAGCTTAGTTATTTTTGAATAAACATGTACAAAACCCCTCAGTACTTTTGACAGTTTTCCAGTCATCTTCTGGGGTCATACCTGATTTGCAGGCAGGAGGAAGAGACCAAGGCGGCCTCATTTTCAGTAGCAATGCAAGCTTGATACAATTACAACCCCATTTGCAGGCCTGAGCTTGTTGCCCAGTCAAAAAGGTAATTGCATGCTGATCCCCATAGTCTTCCTCAGTTGCACTCATTTTAAGATGAGGCTATGTTTCTGAACAACACTGGCTGCCTGATTACTCCAGCTATGTATCCTACCGTCTGAGAAGATGCTTGCAGAGAGAAAAGCACCATGCATATGTGACAGCTCTCGTGAGCATGGAGGCTGCTTAGGATATATTGCAGCAGACAGCTGTAGCATGGGTTTGAGTGTTTATTATAGCTGAGCAGCAAGAGAAGTTTTAGAAGATGTGGCCCATCCAAAACAGAGTGACATTCCCTGGGTTTTAGCTTGTAGTGCTCTAGACCTCTAGTGCTCCTGACTTTATTTCAGGAAACAAAAAGTACTGCTGCTTGGTACAAAGACCAAGGTGTGCGAAGCTGTGTTCAATGCATTTTGCTTTGGTAGATATCCCCATCTCCACTGCTGGAAGAGTTCAGTCTGATTGTTGTATGGAGAAGCAGGAAGAAACTTTTTCTGGTAGCTGAGAAATTCCCTGTCTACTAGCAAATCACCAGTCTTTGTAAGAAAGTGGAGAATAGCAGGAATATAGGAAAGTAAATGAGCTGAAGAGGTGGGAGTTGTGCAAGAAAGTGATGGAGGAGTGCTGCACTCTTTTCTAGCTTAAGTGGCTTGGAAGAGAAGGAGGAAGACATAGAAAGAAAGAACATACGTAGGAGAGAGAGGAAAAAAAAAGGAAAATAGCATTGAGTTAGATAATATAAGGTCAGATTTACCCTTAAGCTCCTGCTATTTTTGCTATACCAGCAATATCTTTTTATATAGCTGTACCAAAGGAAAAAAATAAAAACACTACAGCAGCCACATTAATGAAGCACAGTGTCCACTATTCCCTGCTTTTTTTCTGCTTTCCCCCAGCCTCTTCCATGCATGTCCTTTCAACGCCATCAGATGGCCAGTGTGGGCACTTGTTTCTGCTCGGTGTGCTAGGTGGTTATTGTGAGAGGGGATATCAAATGGCTGAAATGCAGTGTCTGTTCTCCTCTCTCTGGGAAGTTGACATCCCTCCAGGATGTCATCACCAGCTGCTGATATTCATGAAATATTGTAGAAAGGATTCTCTTCAATATATGTACACATCTTGCAAGTTTGATAAAGGTGGCTGATAGATTAAAAGTTTATTTGAGGGAGGCATGGATAGAGTGATCTCTCATTTTTTTTTCACAGGAAGCCAAAGTTAAATAGTAGAGCTTGTCCTAGTTTGATAAGTGAGGGGAAAAATATATATTAGCAGGGCACTCTATGCCACTGTAATCGCATCTGCTCTAGTGTTTTGTTTGTTTGTTTGTGAACAGTGATGTTTTAACCAAGATAGTTACAATTTGTCCCTTAGAAGACTGTGACTCTATTAAGCTGTAACAGGTTTTGATAAGCACCACAGGATGCATTTAGATTTTTGTTTATCATGTGGACTGTGAAAGGAGATTGCTGTGTATAATGTGTGCTTTTTTATCAGGAATGGTGGTTGTGGATGAGTTACATATGCTGGGAGACTCTCACCGAGGATATCTGCTAGAACTCCTTCTGACCAAAGTTCGATACTTTACAGAGAAGGTTGCAAAGCGGTGAGTAGCCCAGTATATTTGTCTTCTAATTGTTATGGAGTTATGGATGGCTTAAATATTTTTTTTTATCTAGGTGATTGAAAATTTGGGTTAGCTTCAGGGTTTTTTTTTTTTGAGAGCTATGACCCAGAATATTTTGGTTATTAAGGTCTCAGCACACATCTCTCAGGAGACTGCCGTTGTTGTCAAAACCTCTTTTTGTTGTGCTTTTAATTCATGTTCTACCGTGAGGTTCATTCTCTCAGGAAAAGAAATAAGGATGAAACTTCATTTACTTTTTTTAGCCTATTTATTTTTTTAAAAATCTTGAATTTGTTTTAATGTTTTTGCTAGTAAACTTACCCTGCTTATTTTTTGTTTTTCATGAAGTATGCTTTCAGTCCTGCTGAAGCATGTTCAGGCATCATTGGAGAGTTTGCATGCTGTTAACTTGTTGCAGAAAACTTACCAGAATGTGCTAGCGATCTTCTTGATTAGCACTGCTGGGGGTAATTTGTGTTTTTAGTTGTCCCATGTGGTTGTGTGGCTTCTCACCTCTGGCACAGCTCATTTGATCCGGAGGTACTGATTAAATGGTTCTGAATGAAACAGCAACACTGGCCTAGTTGCAAATTGGGATTTTACTTGAATTTCAGTGGTGTTAATTAGGTTTCCTAAAAGGTATTCCTTGTAGAGAATATTATTCTCTGCTCTCCCTTTTGTTCACTGTGTGGGTATACTCATCAGAAAGCACACAGTAATGGTTTGGTTTCTCTTACCAGACAATAAAATTGAATGTTGTGTAAAGCCTTAGACTATTTATCTTGTGTTTTTTACTTTTCCTTGCTTCTACTTAGAGTCCTCTGTCAAATGTATCAATAGGCACTAGGACTCAGATTATTCTTCTCTATTATGGTCAGACTGACTGTCCCCTTACTACTTACTAGCATGAAGGAGGTGACTTTTTTGATTTGGGAACTCGCTTGAGGACCTTGGCATTGAAGATTGTTATTTCTCTCAAGCATCCTAAGCATTTTCTTAAATTTCATCCTTTATCCAAATTCTTTAAAGACTGTCCAGCCTTGCCTATCACCAAAATTACCAGCAGTGAAGCAGGGGACTATGTCTTCGTACCAGCAGAATGTTCTTTGAAGGCCAGTGCCAGTGAGGGCGCTCATGCTCTCTGTGAAGCTTTTGCAGGACAGTCAACATTCTGCTTCAGATTTCTCTGCTTCCCAGTGAGTGGTGATGTGAAACTGCAAAGTTTCCACGATCATTACCAGTGAGCAAGGCTTGTGTTTAGTCATTGCTTGAAATTGCGCACTGCCTGAGTATATAGTCTAGATCTTGAACACAGAGGTGGCATTTACTTGATAGTTCACACTATCACTTTGGGATGTGTCATCTCCGTGTACTTTCACTTGCCTATCTTGGAGTCCTTTCAGAAATCGAGTGTTACACAGGACCTCTCAGGAAGGTGACTAGTGAAGTATAAATAAGAGGAGTATATAAAATATTATATATTTTATTTCCACCCACTCTCTTCTCCCTTTTATTTGTATCTATTTATTTATTTTAAGTCTCATTTTATGGCTAGTGGCATAGAGGGGAAATGCAGATGGCTAGTTGTCAGTTTAGAAAAATAAAAAATCACATTATGTATATTTTAATGCAGACTTTAACATCCACATGTAGACATCTATATGAATAGCTTGAGTTTTCAGGTCTGTTAAGAGTCCATTACTTCCCACTGAATTTAGTGGAACCTGCTGCTCAGCACTTTGAAAATTAAAGCTGACTTCTTTTTTGCTGAACTAAATACTTTGGTTCCCAACCAGCCTAGGGTTGTTAGTTCTGAAATTGAAACAAATGAAAGTGACTTAATTGAGTCATTTGAGCTTAGGAAGATTGCAGAGACTGATCTGTTCCTCTGTTTCCATGTTCTTGTTAGTGGCAAGAAATACTAATTTGTTTTTTGTTTTTCAGTTTCTTCAAATATGCCATAAGTTTACAGCTGTTACTACTTAAAGAAGTAGGATATGCCTTGCTTCTTTTTCAAGAAACTGAAAGAATAGCTTTTCACATCAGAAATAGATCGTGTTTGTGTGATTGATGTTTTCCAGGACAGTAACCTGTGCAATTATTAACTTCCATTTTCTTTTAACCACTTACAGAAAGGCAAAGATGACTAGTCCTGGTTTTAGTGGGATACAAATAGTAGGTATGAGTGCTACCCTCCCTAACTTGGGACTCCTAGCCTCATGGTTGGATGCAGAGCTGTACTCTACGGACTTTCGTCCTGTGCCCCTCATGGAGTGGGTGAAAATTGGCAGCAACATTTATGACTCTTCCATGAATCTAGTACGAGAATTCCAGCCCAAGCTTCAACTGAAGGTAATAAAACTCTGAGTTTAACTGAGGGGCTTTGGGATAACAGCTTAAAGTTAAAGTTAAAATGACATGTTTACTTATTTTTAATAGGTTACAATCCCATCTTTTTTTTTTTTTTTTTTTTTTTTTCGCACATCATACACTCAAACTAAGGACAACATTTGTTATTTTCTTGCCTTTTGATTTTGACTGTTATCTTAAAAATACATAAAGTCATGAATTTGAATTCTTCATGTTTCTTGAATCTTACTTGAGGGCAGAGTTGACTTTGCAACACTCTTGTCTTTGAGCTCTTTACGTCTTATATCAAGAGCATGAATTCCCACTCCCGCCACCAAGCCCCTACCTAATAATGTTGTGTCCCGAGATCTGCTTCACATTTATAAATGAGGGTAATTGTTTCTAGTAGGGGACCTCTAGAGACTGTGTGGTCCAGCACTCCTGCTTAAGCCCGTCAACCAGAGTAGGTTACTTAGGACCATGTCCACTCTAATTTTGAATATCTCCAAGGAGGAAGACTTTACAACCTATAAAATTCTATGTAATCTGCCTTGTTCTTTTCCCACTGCTGCAGGATGGAGGTTGCAGCCACTTTCTGTGCACTGTGTGGCCTTCATTCAGATATATAGATTTATGAAACCAAGACATGAAATCTTATTTATTCATGTGTAGATTTAGGGCTGCCATAGACAATATGGTCATACTAGTGCCTAGACTTCCTAAAATAAGAAAAAAAAGAAGATGACAGTGTTCCATCTTCCTTGGCTCTTCTGTCTATTAGATGGAGAAGATTCTTGTGGTGATACAGAACAGCAATAGCATTTATAAACCCTATTAAGTGTTCTATTGCATTGAAAATACTTCTATTTTCCTCAATTCAGGGAGATGAAGACCATGTTGTAAGCCTGTGTTATGAAACTGTTTGTGATGGTCATTCAGTCCTGCTCTTCTGCCCATCCAAGAACTGGTGTGAGAAGCTGGCAGATGTCATTGCCAGAGAGTTCTACAATGTTCAGCAAGCTGCGAGTAAGAGAAAACAGTTAATAACAGTCTGTAATCTTCCTGGTACCTTTAATGCAAAGTAAATTTTTAAAGACAAGCTATTCTTTCTCAAGTACTTTCTTAAAGTAATTTTAAGACAAACTATTCTTTCTCAAGGTTCTGCAGAAAACTCAGCCCTTTCCCCAGTTGTTGTGGACAGAGAAGGGATAAATGACCTTCTGGATCAGTTAAAACACTCTCCCTCAGGCCTGGACTCTGTACTCCAACGTACTTTACCATGGGGAGTAGCATTTCATCATGCAGGTAATCCTGAGTATCTTGGTCTTGCAGTCTGTGATGGTTTCTTATGGATTCTTATAATGTGTGGTTTATATTTACCTACTGCTTTTTGAAACCTTCTCTAGCTTACAACTGAAAGAAGATATTTGAGTGTTTCGCAGAAGAAAACTTGGAATTCTTTATTGACCAAAGACTTCACTAATTGCGAGGAAAAATCTTCTATTATGTTGGATAACAGCAACTTTCTAAATACAATTTAAAAATGATTGTGGATTCCTGGGAATATGAACTGATCTACAGCCAAAGCATTCTCAGGCTGTCCCTAAAGCTGCACAGTTTCACAGAACAGTTTTCTTCAACATAATTCTAAAATATAAGCAGTATTACAGTGAAGAAGAAATAAAGCGGAAACTTGATGCTAGCATTTTTGGCTAGATATTTTCTGACTTACTTAAATATCAGTGTAAGTCATATGTTGATCCATATAGAAATGGAATATAAGAAAAAAAAACAGAAACTCACATGGAGTGTGCATCTTTTCCTCACGAAAGACGTTAGCTTGAATCTCTCAAGGATATATAGAAAGACCTGCAATGTGGTATGAAGGAGTCAAGGTTCAGAATGGTGACTCATTAAATCCTAGCTCCTTACTGTGATACCTTACTGGAATAATCCAGTATTTTATTTTATTTGTAAATATATAGTAAATATTTGTACATTTTGCTATTTGTGCAAGTAGAAGAGGCATTTTGTGATTAATATAGTCAGTTAAATGATGAAACTTTCATGGAAAGTTTGCTTCAGTTGAAAAGAAATAAGGAAGATCAGTGCTATGGCTATAGTTAAAATGCTAAATACTAAATATTCATTAAGTCTGTTTGTTCCTCTCCTTGCTTGACAGCAGTAGTGTTAGCTTTTAAATGTAGTCTTGCCATGAATGAGTTCACTAAAAGTCATTTTCCCCCAGGTCTTACTTTTGATGAACGGGACATCATTGAAGGAGCCTTTCGCCAGGGCTTGATTAGAGTCCTAGCAGCAACCTCCACACTCTCATCTGGAGTGAATTTGCCTGCGCGCCGAGTAATTATACGAACTCCCATGTTTGGTGGCAAGCTGCTGGACATCCTCACTTACAAGCAGATGGCTGGAAGGGCTGGCAGGAAAGGAGTGGACACAGTGGGTAGGTGGAGGCTTTATTAGCATTCTCCAAGAACGATGTTAACCTAATTAAATCCAGGACAGTGCTTTGCAATTAGTGACTAATGATGATGAATTCCTTTGGTATTCAGTATGATTAATTAATCAAGATGAATTTGTTTGGTACTAATGGAGTAAAATTTGTAGTTCCCGAGGGATTCCTTTTTCACTGCATGAGACTTGTTTTGATATTTGCATGTCAGTTACTTCAGAAAAGGCCTATTTTTCTTCCTTAAGCTCTTGGTAGCTTCTAAGACCCTTCTCCTTTGCCTTAATTCTGTGGTGCATGGTTAATTTACTAAAGCATTTACAGTTTCAATGTGAAAATGTATAGGAATCTCCCATTGGACAGGCCTAAACTTTGAGAAACACTTCTAAATCCTGCAATCAGAAATTGAAAAGCTCCTTATGTTACCTGAAGTTCTAGCTTACATTTATAAACTTCCACTGCAAAATAAGATTTTTGGATCTTGAAAATAGTAATGCCATAGAAATACAGCAGAATATGAACAGTAGGTCATAGATAATATGCTAGCTTCGTGCATCCATTGGCACTAATTGACATTCGACAAACTAACCCTGTCAGTTTAATTTGCAATGGAAATTTATGTCCATGGATGACATTTGGAGAAGTTGTATTAAACAAATGTAAACACAACATAAAGTTCAACAGAAGCTGGAAGGAGGACTGGTTATGCAATTTGGCAAAGCTTCTAACTAACTAGGCCAATCAGGAACCTAATTTTTTGGAAAAAAAAAAAGCTCTTTTTAGCTGGCCATTCCTTTTTGTTTGTTTCACAGCTTTGGGTTCTATTTTTGTGTCTCACAGAGTTAGGGATTAACATTTAAAACCTCTATCAGGCATTGTCAGGTGGGATGTATTGGGATGTACTTCCAGTGGAAACAATTTCAGAGAATGAGCAATTGGTTAGATTAATACCTTTGTATTTCTATATTGCTTTCATAGATACTATGATTTCATTTTAGGAATGGAAGCTGATTGATTTAACACAAATTTGCAGCATGCAGTGCAGCTTGTATTTTTTCTTCCTAATTTTGAGAGTCTTTTCACTGTACAGCACTGTAGTTCAGAAGAAAATAGTAGTGCCTGTCACTCTAGTCACTCTAGAGTCACTCTAGATCCATTCTATGGATCACTCTAGTCAAATCCATAACAAGAAGCGAGAGAGGTTCAGCTCCGGAACATGGGCTGAGAGGCTACCCAGTCTCTGCCCATGGAGATCTTTAGAAGTTGATTTGACAAGACCTGAACAGTTTAATGCAACTATAAAGGCCCTGTCCTTCTCTGAGCTTTTAGTTCTTAAATGCCACACGTCTGTGGAGTTCTTACATAGCAGTGAATATACATTGATTAAGTTAGCTAAAGAGCAAGTGGCTTTTAATCTTTTTTTTTTTTTTTTCAAAAGTATCTACAGTTCTCTGCTAATAATATATCCTCGGTGAACTGTATGTACCTGCTACAGTGCTAAGATGGAATATGGATTCAAAAACTAGCTTTGCTTTTCAGTAAACTTAGAGGTCATAACCTTCTTTTTTCATTAAAAGTCATTAAACCTCTTATTTTCCATGTAGGTGAGAGCATTTTAGTTTGCAAGCCCTCAGAAAGATCGAAAGGAACTGCTCTACTACAGGGATCTCTCAAACCTGTTTGCAGCTGCTTGCTTAGAAAAGAAGGGGAAGGTGTTGCTGCTAGCATGAAACGAGCAATACTTGAGGTACGGGGCATGTGGAAAGGAAGTGGAAGTGTACTCACACTCCTGTGCGAAATTGTGAATGACTTCTTTTGCGACACCATCACGTGTTTGTTGTGCATCTCCTTGTTTTTTGTTTTCCTCTCTTGCCAACACACCAGCTTCAAAAGATCATGGTATTTTCTTCAACAGATCATAGTGGGAGGAGTAGCCAGCACTCCGGATGATGTGCAGACCTATGCTGCGTGCACTCTTCTTGCGTGCAGCTTAAATGATAGTAAGTGGGGAAATGAGAAAGGCCAAGACAGAGTGCGGACAGGAGCTATTGAGGCTTGCGTGGCATGGCTGCTGGAAAATGAATTCATTCAGGTGCTGGCCTCGGGCAATGAAGGGAAAGGTAATGTTGCTGCTCAGTACTCTGCTTCCTTCCAGTGAATCAACAAGTCTTCTGCATCTGGATAGAAGCTGAGTGGAATTCGATGATGAAGAAGACTTCTCTTGTGTTTTGATTTTTGTATTTGTTTGTTTTGTTTAAAAACATGTATCAGGATTCTTTAGCTTTTTAAGGGGTGTCTTTGTTCTTTCTTTAACACTGTTGTTTGCACATGTTATCTTTGGAAAGCATGTCATCTCTAAGACTGATGTGTTCCAGTCTACATATTCCCAAACTACCTTTAAAGAAGGTGAGGTTTTACAACAGGATTTGTGCATGCTGACTCGTTTTTCTGAAGGGGAACTGGTACAGTCTGAGAGAGGACAATCACTTTTAGAACTCTGTGGTACAGATGATTGTGCTTTTCCTTATTTTTGGCTATTTTCTTAAAATGGTTTAGGATGAGGCTCTTAGCAGTAATAGTAAGAATCTCCTATTACAGGTCAATTTTGTATCTCATACTAAGATATGAGATATATAGCTGTCTTAGGAGAGAAATACTCAAAATGATAATCCATGGACATAGCAGATGGGATTCCTGTGTTTTTAGCTCAAATAATTGTCATTAAGTGTTACTCTGAGTACATGTTTAAGGGAGCTAAATGTGTAAAGCAGTCTCTCAAAAAGATTAAGACTTAGGCAAGATATTTAGATTTTTTTTTCTCTTTAATTTTTCTGTCTTCAAAATGTAGAGACACTCAATTTCTTTTTGAAAGGGCAGTTGAGGAAAGTTAGTAGAATAAATATCTCTAAAATGCCTTACCACCTGAAAGTGAGATACAGGCTTGCACTTAAATGTCTTTCATTCTTTTCTTTCTTTTTTTTTTTTTTTCATAGCAAAAGTTTATCATCCCACACATCTTGGGTCAGCTACTCTTTCCTCTTCTCTTTCACCAACTGAAGCCATGGGGATCTTTGCTGATCTGCAGCGAGCTATGAAAAGCTTTGTTCTGGAGAATGATCTGCATATTGTCTATTTGGTAAGTTCCTCATTCCCTTTTTTGTTCCCATTCTGTTTTATCAGCTTGTACCACCAAACATAGGAAAGGAGAGAAAACCCAGTGCAGGGGTCTTGAAGGCTTGATCTAAATCCATTTTTGTTAATCAAAAAGAGATTTCAGAAGTTCCTGAGTTTGAGTGTCGGATAATGTGTTTGTTTGGCTTTTTTTTTTCCTCAAATATTTGAAGTGCACCAGTCAAGATGGCTTTGATTCGTGTCCAAGTTTAGGTTCAGCAAGCTGCATGTCAAATGATGAAGATCTGGTTCTGATTTAGTTTACTTGAGTATACGGATCCTACCGTGGCTAAAGGAAGGAGTATTCTCAATCTTTTGAGGGGGAGATTTATGTGCATATATACCTGGAAAGTTAACCAATGCTGTCTAAGATCTAAGGAGAGAAAGTCACAAACCTGTGACTATACAAATCTGGGACTGAATTTCAAGGCCTTTCAATACCTTTCAAGGTATTTTAGCAAATTTGTTTAAAAAGAAAACACCAAGCTTTCAGTAGCTTTGCTGTTTTCAGCAAATAAAAAAAGAATCTGATTCTACATTGTTTAAATGAAAACTGAATCATTTGTCTCTAGAATTGTGTGAAGGCTTTTGGTGGCTTTTTTTGTTATTGTTAGTAAAAGTTGAGATGCATTGTGTTCAAGGTGAATGCAAACTTCAGTAAACCCTGGCAAAAGCAAAACAAAACAAAAATTACATTCCCTTCTGCTTGATCGGATGTCTTGGCAGTGGTAGCTATTATTGGATTTTTTTTTTTTCCTGCAGTGTGGAGAAAAATATCTTCTTTACATTGGTTTTAATAGGCTGATAAATGTTAGTGAGTTTTATTAAAGGAGAATAAAGATACAATTTAAAAAAATCTTGTAGTGGCTTGCATTTAGGGAGCAATCTGGCAAAGATTCTGAACTGTTAAATCATTACAGCATACAGCATGAGTCAGATCTCATCGTCTCACATATATTAAAAACAGATAAACAAACAAAAGACTTGGGTTAGAAAAACTTACTTTCTTTGCGATACATGGTTATTACTCAGTGCCTCTGAGTAGCACATAGGATGCTCTAACCACCATCCTGCTTTAGTTTACCCTCATCTTTGAGAAAGCTCTGCTCTGCTTATTACTTTGAAATAGTTTTTGAAATAGTTTTTGCACTGTCTTCTTTCCTTCAGGTTACCCCCGTATATGAGGAGTGGACCACAATTGATTGGTACCAGTTTTTCTGCTTATGGGAGAAGCTTCCTGCCTCAATGAAGCGTGTAGCTGAGCTGGTGGGGATTGAAGAAGGCTTTCTGGCTCGCTCTGTAAAGGGCAAAATCATAGCTAAAACAGAGAAACAGCATAGACAAATGGCCATCCACAAAAGGTAGACACAACTGGACATGAATGCACAAAGACCAGAAGCTGTAACATGCAGAGAGGACCAGTTCTCTGCCTATTTTCTGGAGCGCTAGCTGAGTGAGCGGGTTGCTCAGATGCATTTACAGAGAACCTGGGCCTGATCTGCTCTGTACCAAGAATATGGCTCTCCTAAGATGCTTGAGTTGATACTCTCAGAAGCCATCTTTTGTGTTGCTTTTCTGTGCTATCCTTTACTGCCCTGCTGTCCTGTATGATCACTGTGCATTTTGTCCATTCACTAACCTGCCTTAGATGATGATTTTATTGCTGTGTATGCTTTTGCTACAGGTTTTTTACCAGTCTTGCCCTCCTGGATTTAATCAGTGAAGTTCCCTTAAAGGATATGACCAAGAAATACGGTTGTAGTCGTGGCCAGCTTCAGTCCTTACAGCAGTCTGCTGCCACCTATGCAGGTGAGTTGTAGGAGCAAAGAAACCTCTGAGAAGTCTTGGGCTGGTCTTTTTTCTTTTCAAATTTGGGGATTTGAAAGGTGCAATGTGGTACTAACAGCTCTAGGTCTTGTAGGTCAAGTAGCTTCCAGTTTTATAACTTTATTTGTGAGATGGAATCACAGTGTGTGCTCTGGGAATGGGGGTGAACTGAGTGGAATCAGGGGATGTTTTAGTGTGCTGAAGTCTATGGAAACTGATTTGTTTATCCTGCAGCAGTATGATTTGTTCAATGTTATGTATGGATATTAAGTACAAGTCCATACTGAAGCTTTGTTGTACAGGAAAAAATATCTTTAGAATGAGTGAACTTTGGGTTTGAAATATTCCAGTTGCAAAGTTTATTCTCCAGAAAGTTTAAAGTTTTGAAAGAGAATGAGTAGTTTCCAGGTCATTTGTCCGTACGTATTGAGAGGTCAGAGAGCTGTGACCTTTAACTTAGGTTCTTACAGGAGGCTGTGCAGGAAAAGAGGTAACACAGCACTATCATCTGATCAGAATAGAATCATAGAATCATAGAATGCCTAAGGATAAGAAGAAGCAGAATCCTAAATCATTTTCAGGAGCAGTAAATGTATGATAAGGGTTTCCATTCATGATTGTATGCCTTAATGTAAAAGTTTTTATTTAGAGAATCATAGAATCATAGAATGCCTAAGGTTGGAAGGGACCTCTAGAGGTCATCTAGTCCAAGCCCCCTGCACATGCAGGG